>BQNB010035602.1:0-50741 GCA_026074375.1 Tanacetum coccineum
ACACTTAAGGGTTTGCTTGCCCTCAAGCAAAATAAGGAAATAAATAAGCTTTACAAAACAAAAATAGAATTTTGAAAAATATTTTTGGATTTTTAATATGTGAAAACAGAGATGTTTGACAATACCCAATGATTCTTAAGCTGCAATAACATGACTAAGCACCTCACGAATAAGAAAAAGAATAATTCACTCAGACACTCGTATATGATGTAATAGAGGGTAAAAGAGAAATCACACTCAATTGCTCAGACATGATTCATTAAGTTATCATAGGCTTGTACAAGAAACAAAACTGCACCGACAAGGCGTAAGCACCAGGTATAAATATCAAAAGAGGACTTTTATTCGGGTTATAACGTTAGGCTAAAGGTAAATAAGGGTGTGGACAAGGCATGGGAAATATATATTAGAATTGATTTTATAATTAAAAAAGAAACCCATATTGCTAGTTACAACAATCCACAAACCCGCGAGGTTATCGAACAAACCTCTCATCAATATATCCGATACAATCAACTCTTATTCATACTTTACTCCTTTTTTTTATTTCTTTTTCGATTCTTTTATAACTTTTTTTCGTTTTTTTCATTTTTTTCTTCATTTTTTTTCAATCAATCCTTCACACAACTAACAATTCTCCCACACTTAATATAAGTGTACACCATAAAAAATACGAAACATGAAGCGTGCACTCTTCATCTTTGTTGGAATGGTACAACCCTCATAACAAAGCGCGAACAAATTATTTGCAAAAATCAACCAATCATACCGAGTAACTAGCAACCAACCATTGGGACTTTCGACAAGGGGTAAGGCTAGGTTAAAGGTTATATATTTTTTGTATTTTTCATTTATTTTAGTGGATGAGAAAAATTAATAGAATGGCTCAGCGGGTTAAACTAGGGGTATCTAGCACTAAAGATGAGTGCTAACAAACGGGTTTTATTTGGGTAGTTAGCTAATCAGTGTAATTAGCTAGAAGAATATGTTAAATGGATAGGCTAATTTGGTGAAACCCTAAGTTGCCTCTTTATCACTTAAAAATACCTATATCACGGTAACGTGATCTTACTGCGGTCTCGTAATGGTTTCAAGCACAAGTTCTAGAATTAATAAATCACAGGCACACTCATAATTCAAGGAATCAAGCATAAAATATGTATGCTAAAAGGCGACAAATTACAAATACACAGCCGTAATGACGGATGAGACACTTGCAGCTGCATTCAAACCTTAACTCGAGAAAGCTAAAGGCAAAAATCATCTTCATAAGATTTAAAGGCGAACCTCACATTTTTTTTGGGTGATTGGTATAAATGCGCAAGTAATGTCATCGATCCCGAGTCGATCTGCCTTTATCAATCGAACACATCACTGATGTCCCATCAAAAAACTTTATATGATTTATTAAATATTTTTTGTTACCTACGTTTTAATCCAATATATATTAACCTAAGTGGCAAAAGATTTAAAATAATTAGATTTTTAGATTCAGAGGGCGAAGCAACAAAAGTTTATACTTTTAATAACGAGTCTAATTTTCCAATTTATTTTCTCCCCACACTTAAGTTGAGCATTATGCGTAATTAGAAAATAACTTAAAAGTAGACAAACGAGAAAAATAAATATAGGAGAAATGAAACTTCCCGGGGCTCATAAGAGCTTGATTAAATTCTGAAAGATATGGCGTGGAACAGAACGCCATCATGTTGTATTCTACCACAGTGTAGATATAACTGATCAAAATATATCTCAACCAATTGATAAGCATCACACACCATCCAATCACCACTGTATTTATTTATATAATCTGCAAACAAAACTACAAAAATTGTAAAATACTAAAGCGCACTTTCGGAGGCAACACGGTTGCATTTAGAATATGCAACAAGCCTTTAAACCCCTCGGTGGCCCGAGTGGACGAGTTATAGTCTCGTGAGGGTTTCCAGCGAACACACCCACAATGAACAAAACGATCTTTTTTTTAATTTTTAAAATTTTTATTTATATACATTTACTAAAACAAGCATAAACAAAACATTACGAAATGAAAAATAACATAGAAAGGAAAATATAATTACTAATATGCAAACACTCAAAACACATATATAAATAAATAAATAAATAATTTGGATTTTTGATGTTTTTGGTTTTAAGACAAACACATATATGAAGCACATAATTATTATTTATGGTTTAAAACAATAATTTACAAAATTACTATTATTATTATTTTTTAAATTTTTTAAATTTTTATTTATAATTTTTTTTCAGAACAAAAGTGCGTCGCACTTAGAAAGAAAGTGCGGCGTACTTTTAACCTAATTTTTTATAATTTTTCAAATATTCAAAAATACTGGCACGGTAAAAATTTAAAAAGTGCGCCGCACATACACACAATGTGGCGCGGATTTTATTTATGACAGAAAACATGTTTTTGTATATATATTTCTCTTTCACACTTTATTATTTTACATAACACATATATAAACAAATACTGACAAACAAACACACAGACAATAAAACTAAAAAATATGAAACTCTTTTTAGATTTTTATAGTTTTTAACATTTTTACATAATAATGCAAACAAACACACATAAACAAGCAAACTAAGATGCATAAGCAAATAAAAACATTTAACAAGTATTCACATAACCTAAAAAGACAATGCATCGGTTTATTTTTATACAAAAATGTTTTTTTTGTATGCAGGTGCAAAGTGCGCGCATTTCGAAAGAAGTGCGGCGTACTTACTACAAATTTTCTAAAATTTCATCTTTTTTTTACAGATGCAATTCAAGAGAAATATCAAACAAACTAAGAGATTAACAAAACACATGTTTTATTATATGAACAAGAACATGTCAATAATTAAAATAAGCAAAAACAATTTAGAAATAAAAAATCTTTTTGGTTTTTTTTTTCGAATGACAAACTAAATATTAACAAACTTACAAGGCGTATAATCAAATAAAATAGAATTTCAAATGATTACATACCTGAGACTAAAGATTTGGTGGTTTGTTTGGGTTTGAGTTTTTAAATTCAATTCTTTTTGTGAAATTTTTGTATAAAGTGCGCGACACTTGGTTAATGCCCGCGCACTTTCTGGGTTTTAAGGAAAACGGACGCACAAATTGTATGGTGTGTCGCAACTTACTGAAGAAAAACAATTTTCTTTGGGTTCCGTTTGGTCAGAAAAACGGTACTGGCGAGTTTATAAAATGTTTGATTTGTAAAACAAGTAAACAATCGGATTTTGGTGTGAAAACACGGCGCACTTCAGTAAAACCTGTAAAATAAGACACGGGAACAGGGAAGTGCAACGCACAAGTTTAATTGTGTGTCGTACTTTCTGCAAAACATCAAACATAGTTTTGAAGATTTAAAGATATTTAACACATGTAAGATGCACAAGACTACCAAAACAATCTGCAAAACAACCTCAAACAAATCTCCCGCATAACGCAATCCAAAAACTTGATGTGTGTTTTCTACAAGCTTTAAATTTATAATAACTATAAATACCGATTTTGACTAAACACACAACATTCGGGCAAGTATACCCTATTCAAGTGTAATATAGTATTGGGTAAGTCCAGGTCGTTCCACGGGATTTGTAGCAATTCACAGATTGTTTATCAAGTAACA
This sequence comes from Tanacetum coccineum, assembly GCA_026074375.1. Classification (NCBI taxonomy): domain Eukaryota; kingdom Viridiplantae; phylum Streptophyta; class Magnoliopsida; order Asterales; family Asteraceae; genus Tanacetum; species Tanacetum coccineum. The sequence goes on from BQNB010035602.1 coordinate 3,654, forward strand.
AAGCTAATTGATTGTCACGGATCAAATAGCCAAAACGTGTGTATAAAGTAAGCAAGAAACAAGACATATTTCCACATAACATAATAGATATAGATAGAGCAAGACTTTATATAAACAAATCATACAAGTCCATATCTGATGGTTAATCATAAAAACAAACATATCATCCCAATGAAAACGATATAATCCTTTCGGCCTATCTTATAACATCATCACTAGTGCATTAATAGTTTAATCAAATCTGCCATATATATGAATTCCTGCCAACCTGGTCGGAAGTCAACATAAGGAAAGGTCTAAACATATTCTACATGGTTTATTTTAATCATTTACCACACAATTCTCACATGCATGATTGATGAGTCATATGGCCAACATGATTCAAAAATATATCAAAGCGAATTAATCCTTTTGGCTATTTTAAATTGCAAGATATATCAAAAAGATAAACAATGATCTAAGTAAAATAACATCTAATTCATAAACATGTATATTCATAAATCATATCAAAATCATCCAAATATTATTCATGTTTCACATATAAGAAGCAAAGTAACAATACCAATATTTCGACTACAACAATCATCACCCCAAAACTAGTAGTTCCATGATCAACCAACAACTAGATGCTACTAAGATAACCCAAAATATACCAAGTAACTTCTGGAAATCAACAATATATCACCAAATGGAGTGTTTGGTAACAAGGTTTATGGTGATGATCTTAAGAGAATTTTTTTTTTATGTGTAATCCTCCAGAATCAAAGTGATAAGTTTCAAGGTTATAGAAATGGATGGGTATATGATCTATATATGGTGTAAACTTCTGGAAATAGTGTAGAGGGGTATTTGGATTATTGGATCTAAGGATTCTCACCACTCCTTCCTCCTCTCCAAAGGCTTTAAAGATTATGTGTGTAAGATGTATGAGAGATATATCAAATGGGAGAGCTAAGGAGGGTATTTATAGGCTATTCGAGGGTTAAAGTGCATCGTACAAACTTATTTGTGTGCTGCACTTAGTGAGTTAATGCACTTAGAATTTAATTGCATTTAATTTTCTCCACCTCCTCAAAAGTGCGCCGCACTTTGGGTAAAACCGCCGTACTTTTGATGTTAAAGGACTTTTTAGTTCTGGTGAAAAGTGCGCCGCACTTTCTACAAGTGTGGCATACTTTTGGTTGTTCTCAGCAGTTGACATTTTTCACAGTTGTAGATAATTGAATTCTCTTCGTGTGGCTGCCAAAATCGCGTCAAACGAAGTTCGTATGACCGAGTTATGACCAAAACAGTTAACAGGTGTCGGGAGATCATTCAACTTTTGTTATTTTTTCGTTTAAGCTTCAGTTCTTCGTGTTTTCTTCCGTTTTCTTCAACGACACATCCCAAGAACCTACAATAGCAAATATACTCTATTCTATACCAAAAGTTCTTATATTTAACCAAATTAGATATATAAAAGTATTGATAACGCGTATAGAAACATGTATAATTTGAGCGTTACCAGGATGGAATAGAATTCAACAAAGATTCAATTCCTTTTGCTAGGATCATAACAACACTTTTTGAGTTCATCAAGAATGAACACCCAACGGACACCTCTAGAGTGATGGAAGTGGATGATGTATCTCCCATATCGCTCCCTTTCACAATATACTCAATTGAATAACATAGTAGTAGAATAAGATCTTACTTGTATTCTTACATTAATTGGTGATTATCACCAAAAATATTCTTAAATGATATGATTCACTTGCTTGAAATAATATGTGAATTGTTGTGTGTTTATTATCCCTAGCTTGATCAACAAAAAGTAATTGAAGTCATGAATAATCATAAATATGATATGTTAAAATATGCATATGAATATATGAACCATTGTACAAAGTCACAACAACTTATATTTGTACTCATCCATGTTTTCAAGTTTCTAAATAGTAAACTAACCCATACTAGACTTGAGCATGTGTATATGTTTGTTGCTTGTGTTGTTTTATGTTTGCTTGTTGCTAGTTGTAGCCAAGAAACCTCAAAGGTTACGCTCTTGACCTATGGATCCCCGCCTTAGAACAAGGGGAGCACGTTCAAAGATATCTACTCTACCGCTACAAAGATATCAACCTTCTAATGTTAAGATCTCGTCTTTTTGATTTGACAAAATAAGGAAAAGGAAAGCAAATAGCAAGATGCTTATTGATCGGGGGAATAAGCTAGTATAGCTAACTATTATGGAAGCAAAGATCTATAACGTACATGGAAGTAGAAAAGCTATGTAAGGCTCATTAGGTAAAGACAATGTTTAAGCTTCACCAAATAACAAAACCAAGATTAAGATGCAAGCTACATCAATGACGATCCTCATCTTTGCTACGTTTGTAATTTTATTTGCTTTCCAAGATTTTTTTTGTCATCATCAAAAAGGGGAGACTGTTGGTGCAAAATTAACTAGGATCTCTTTTATGTTTTAACAATGACAAATAAACGTTCACAAACGTAAAATAACAAATGCTAGCCAAAATCCACAAAAACAGATTTTGTAAATCTGGCCCGCTGGGTACGCGTTAGCGCGCCACTCGCGGTATATGTTTTTATAGATTTTGTTTTGTAGGCTTCCCTCTTACCCGACACATGTGGAAACTTCAATAAAAGTATGTATATGATATTTGATCATTTGGGAACACTACAAATGAGGTTAGACTTAGAGAGGAGCAAAAATGAATCGTCCCATTTTTCAAGAAAACACCAACTCAAATCATTTATCAAACGCCTCTAGCCAAGGCCAAAACTTTTTTCTAAACCTAGTATGATCATATTTTCAATATACCATCAAATGAAAGTATTCATTTGACCTTAATCCAGATTTACGGTGTTATTAATCAAGTAACGGGTTTTACTCCCTTATTGGTCAAACTAAGTCAAAGGTCACTTTGCGAAAACGCATCCTTTTTCGTTACGGGATATGCCTAACTTGAGATGCAAAGAACTTAGCTTGTTTGCATCAAGATGATTAGTGATCATATCCATTGTTGATTATCATGGATTATAGTATAAGTGACTAATTAAGTTTGTGGTATTTAAAGGTCAATCATGCTTTGATTTTTCTTACCTCCTTGCTTGTAAATCTTTTACAAACTCACACATGTATTCCTCACATATACCATACTTCCTACAACACATCCTTCCTAATCATATGTTTACCCTTCTTACCCAACAAATGATTATATACTTCACGCACTCTAAACACTCCTTTCTTAAGCCATCATATAATCACATGTTCCCACTCTTTTCTCCCTTATTGGCAATGTGATTATAAACCCAAATCAATCCTTTGATTTCACTCTAAACATCATCATCTTCATACTTCTCATCTTCAAACCATCTCTAAGCTTAAACTCTTCTTCACTGAAACCTTCCCCAAATAATACCCACATGGGACAACTCACATCCTGTTAAACCATTGTACATTGTGTACTTCTTATCCTCCAACATTCTAACATAGGCTCATCCACATCCTATCAAAACATTCTCCACCACATATCTCCTATTCACCTTCTTCCTCATAAACCATTTGAATTTCACACACATACACACTTCATCATCCTATCCCTTGATCAAGCCACTTTATCAATCCATCTTAATTCACTCTCTTCTCCTCCTTTGGATTGAAATTTAAATCTCAAACAAACACACTTCTCTTTTCACCCTTGATCTTGCCACTTCAGCTATCCAACTTACCTCTTTACATCTCATCTCAACCATTTATTTTAAACAAGATCAAAAGGCTCCTTTCCATTACATTACCATCACCTCATGCCAACTCATCACAACTCATATACACCCAATCCTTATCTCTTCCTCTAATCCAATATGTGCTTAATATATTTTGAAATTCAAATTTCAAATCTTCCCCTATAACATCTACCCTTTCTCTCCAAATTAAGAATATTCCAAAAATATCCCTGTGTACCCTAACTAGCTTCTTAAACCTTGGATGGATCCCAAATAAGCTAGTTACATTGGAGGAATACTCAAAATACCCTTGTTTGATAGTTCTTCTCTCTTTCTAATATTGGACAAGCAAAAGGCCTTTAAACACTTCACAAACGTTTATATCAAATGGCTATTTGAGTTGGTTGCCTTGAGTATAAGAATGATTGAAAGGTCATATCGTGAAGTACAATTAGGGGTTTAACAAGTGTGGGTATTTAAAACGTCAAAGTCCCAAAGAAAACAATGTCGAAAATCTAGCGCGCTGGCCACGCGCTGACGTGTGGGTAGCGAGCCAGGCTTGAATTGTTTTCCTACTTTTTGGACTCTTGCCTATACATACCCACAATTGGCCTTTGTATTCCTTACATCTTGTAATCATTCTTTCCTCTTTTTTTCTCTTCTCTAGTCCTCTAAGTCTAACACCTATTGTGTTCTTAATCTTCTCCTCTATCATTATATTAAAGAACACATCTCCGCAAGAGAGACACACAAGTACCTAATCCACACTTGTGTGTTATAAGTCGAGGGTCTTCTTTCTCATACCCTTTCTGTTGTGACCAAGAAATCACTTTTCTTCACCATGTTAACATAAGAAAATAAGATAAAGGATAAGGAGAAATTAAAAAGAGAAGTTTTAGAGAGAGAAAGTAGAAAGAAAAAGAGATGGTTGATTTCAAGCAAATGTATGTGTGTTACAAATGAGAACCAACACCCTCTCCACACTTGGAGAGGGGTATTTATACTTCCTATGGGCCGGCCTAAAGAGGATTTTGTTGCGCCGTAGGTATTTATCTAATGGGTCAGGCTCGGGTTTACTTTAGACCTTAGTCCAAAACACGTACAATATTAGATTAACTAACGAGCTCGATTCCCGTTCTAGCCTATTACAATGTTTACTAAGTAAAGACCTCGATTCCTAGTTTGACTCAATATTTTGAGGCTAACAATCTCCCCCTAAGCTTGGTTTCTGAGAGATTCCAAGCTTTCATGTTAGACTTGTTATTTTGAGTCTAACAATCTTCCCTGATGCGAGATCTTTGAGATTGACTTGTTGTTGAGTACTTGAGTCTTGTTCTTGGACTTTACTTTATTGTAGGCTTGTTCCTTCATGATGTGTAATCTTTGATCTTGAGCCTTTGTCATTGTCTTTCGACTTTGTCTTTTGTTCCAAGATCTTTAAATCTTTTCCTTGTATGTCTTCATCGTCATTTCCATCTTGCGATCTTGTATCTTGACCAACATGCTCATACTTTGCATCTTCTTGAAAGCTCCCTAATAATCTCCCCTGAAGCTTGGTTTCTGAGGAGGGAACTTTAATATCAGAGTTTGCGGAAGTCTTTATCTTTAGTTCTTGAGCTTTCTTGATTCTTGAGTCTTGATGCTTATGGTATGTCTTTGTAGTTTGAGCATGAGCATGTGGTAATGAATCAGACTCTACTGGAATGAGGCTGCAATACTGTCATTTGTACCTGCATTTAAATGTTAGTGATAAACATCAGATATGGATGAATATGGCTTTGTCATTCGTCACGGTTCGGTTACATTAACCTTCAATTCCACGAGGACCGTTTTATAGTATAAAGATTGTACTTGTGATTAGGTAGGTTTAATTTGGAAGAACCTCCTTAACAGTGTTTCCGGCTCAAAGTGTTAGATCCTCTAACGCATATGCCTTAGATTCACTGTACTTGCTTGTTCTTAATATCGGAATGTCTCAAAGCAAACAACACAATATTAGTGAATTAGATAGTTACTATCTTTCTGATTGAGTCGTCAATTCATTTACTGGAACGAATCGATATTCAGTTGACACAAGATTGATTCATATAGAATCTTGCAAGTCACCTATCGTAGAGCTTGTTTGAGGTTGACTATGGAAGGATTTCCATTCGTCACTATGAATACTAAAAAGTATCACTCTAAATGTTCTAGCAAAATCACAAGGATAATACGTAGGACTCTTGTTAACAGCTTGTGAACTTATTAGTGTTCAACAAGTGTTTGTCATGGAATGTGTCCTAATGAGATGTATTTATTGATCTCTTAGCTCTAGACTCGATTAGTGTGTTTTGGTTTTAGTACTCGGAGGCTGGAGCAGACTGCCACCTATTCAATATCAACTAACTCGGAGTGAGAAAGTCAATAGAAGTCATGTGTATCTCCGTGACAAACGAGACAAGTATCTGTTCAGAGAAACTTGAATGGCTAGGATGGGTTGTGCATTGCATCACTGGGTTCATGATGTCTTTCTTCAATACCAGAATTCATCTTTGTGAAGACTGATAACATATGTATTGACCCGGTTTTTGCCTAAATGTGTGTGGAGGGCTGATTTGTTTTCACCCTTTATCCATACATTTCTTTTTCATTCTTCAACCCCTTCAATGCTTACCAAGACGTCATTACTAACACCTTGTTGTGATTGTTCCAGTGTTAACTCATGTCTTAGTCGGCATTATTCCCTTATTCTTATTCATCTCCAATCATACCTAACGACTGCTATTTCTAACTATGGATTATCCTTGGGTAGATCTCCCCGGTTCTGGTTGGATCATAGGACTAATACCTAACCTAACCATAAAACCTTTTCCGAAGAGTATAAAGCACTTTGAGTCGTTTAGATCACTTATTATTTTCAAGATCACATTTTTATTACATTTCTTCCCTTATTTTAAATACTAAGTCACTTAGTCTTTGAAATACCAAGTGATTAAAATTTGTCTTGGAAATTCTATGGGGAGAAAATGTTATGAGCATGAATTATGTGGAACGTTTTCTTCTTGCTCCCCCTCAATTTTACATATGTTTGACACCAAAAAAATGATACCAAATTGTAAAATGAATATAAAATTAAGGTAGAGGCAGTGTTGAGCACACAATTTTGAAAGATTATGAATGTTATTGAAGAATTCTTGAAAAATTGTGCTCAGGCACTAGGTCATCTTATAGCAAGCATTCTATTGAGTTGTTGTTAATATTATTAAGTTGTTATTAAGATACTTTTTATAATGTTTTGAATACATAAGAATTTTCATTAGATGATATATCCAAAAACATTAAAATTTTGATTTTTGAAAAACTCCCCCTCAAAAATAGAACCAATTGTAATATTATCGTCTTTTAAAATACTATGAGGGAAGGAGTGTTGAACACACAATTTTGAAAGATTTTGAATTATCATTGAGAAATTCTTAAAAAATTATGTTCAACTCTTTGAAAAACATATGTTAGAATACTTCTCTTCTAACTCTAAGGGTAAGTGCACTTATGCTTACACTATCCATTTTCTTGAGCTCAAAACTTTGAATGTCTTGTAAGAACAGCTCAAGACCGAGAAAAGTTGATTTTTGTTGTTGTTAGAATAAGTTATCTTTATAGATAAACTTTCCTTTATTTGAAGTCCAGGTTATGTACTCATATTTGCACATAAGCCATAAAGAAAAAGTAGAAATGACATATTTTAAAAGCTTTTGAACTCTTGTTTGAACTTCATTTATACACCCGTGTCAATATTAATCGACATTTCTAAGTACGTAAAAGTTATCAATTCCATGAGACATGTCGAGAAGATTCTTTTTGGAAAATTTTGATTTTCTGATTTTGTATTTTCTTTTTGAAATTTTATATTTTTGTATTTGGTTTTATAGGTTTTATATTTTTGTATTTTGCTTTTCTCAAAAATATTTACAAGTCGATGTTTGAAGAATATATCAAGCAAATTCATTTGCCAGAACCTCCAGTTCTGCTAGAGTCAAACATCTCATACCAATTCGTCTGACAAGATACTAAAACCTATCTTCGGGTAAGGCTTTAGTAAATATGTCAGCTAATTGGTATTCAGTTCTGACAAAATATAGTTCAATTATACCATGTTCAACCTGTTTCTTGATAAAGTGATATCGAGTATGGATGTGCTTGGTACGGGAGTGTTGCATGAGGTTGCATGAGAGTCGCAATACAACGGTATTTTGTTGTAGTTGAAGCCATAATCCTTAAGTTGTGTCCTCATCCACATTACTTGAGCACAACCTGCAGATAACGCCACGTACTCTGCTTCTACTGATGACATTGCAGTGCAGTCCTGCTTCTTTGACATCCAGCTGACTTACTTATCACCTAGGAATTGTATTCCTCTAGAAGTGCTTTTGCGAGTATCAAGACATCCGGCATGGTCGGCATCTAAAAAAGTTGTTAGTTCAAAGCCATAATCCTTCAGATACTAAAGTCCCATGTTAATGGTTCCCTTTAAGTATCAAAAGATCCTTTTAACCTCTTTGAGGTGTTTTCCAGTCAGTCTTGCTTGATAACTTGCACAATAACATACTGCTTGCACTATGTCTGGTCTACTAGATGTCAGATACATGAGTGACCCGATCATACTATGGTAGTTTGTTTGGTCTACGAGTTTTCCACTCAAGTCTGCATCTAGTTTAGGTTTAGTGGCCATTGGTGTACCAACGCTATCACAATTATCCATACCATGTTTTTTAAGTATTTCTAAAGCGTACTTGGCTTGGTTGATAAAGATACCTCGTGGGTATTGGTGGATCTGAAGTCTTAAAAAGATTTCATTTCCCCCATTAAGGACATCTCAAATCTACTGTGCATTAGTTTTTTAAACTTTTTAGAATATTTAGGGTTTGTAGACCCGAAAATAATGTCATCGACGTAAATTTGCACAAGTAGAATGTCCTCCCCGTATCTTATCATGAATAGAGTAGGGTCAATGGTACCTTTAGTAAAATCTTTGGACATCAAGAAATTTGAGAGTTCATCATACCAGCCTCTCAGAGCTTGCTTCAATCCATATAGAGCTTTCCTTAGAGGTAAACTTTTTATGGATGATCAGGATCAACGAACCCATCTGGTTGTGCAACATAAAACTCCTCCTTCAATGGACCATTGAGAAATGTCGTTTTAACGTCCATCTGATATATAGGAAATGATTTGTGTGTAACACAGGCTACGAAAATCTGAACAGCTTCCAAGAGAGCAACTAGAGCAAATGATTCCTCGAAATCAATACCCTCTTCTTGTGCATATCCTTTAGCTACAAGTCGTGCCTTATTACGAATTACAGTTTCATTTTCATCCTTTTTGTTCTTCTATACCCACTTTAGCTTGATTATTGTCTTGCCAAAGGGTTTGTCAATGAGTTCCCAAGCTTGTAGTATGTCAAATTAATGAAGCTCTTCTTGCATTGCCTCTATCCATACTGAATCAGCCATTGCCTCCTTAACGTTTGTCAGTTCTGATGTACTCACGGTGAGTGGGAACATACACATATCAGGATCTGTTGCAAGTTTTCATCTTGTTTGCACTGGCTTGGATGGATTTCCACAAACTTGTTCTAGCGGGTGATCTTTAGTCCATTGGTATTCGAATCGTGCAGTTGATAGAAGGTATGCATACTTGAATTATCAATATTTTGTTAGGAAGACTCGGCAATTTCTCGTACCGGTGTATAGAAAGGATTGATAAATTCATCTTGTTGAAACTGTGCATCTACTGCTTGATTATCGTTGTTTTCCTCAGCATTAACATTTATAGTTGGAGTTGTTGGTTCTGTTGAAGATTAAATATTCAATGTAGGTGGTGTGTCTTGTTGTTTAGAATTGTCGGCAGGAGAAGAAGACTTGTTGACACTTGAAGTACCTGCAGTGAAAAATTCATCGTACATAGGACCGAATAGAAGATCCAACTCTTGTTGTGACGGAACTATTGTATCTGCTAAAGGAGAAACATTTTATAGTCGGGGCGGGGGGCAGAGTTGTCATAATCTGACACCTTTTATCGTTGTAGAACGAGGCCTGAAGTGTTATTATCAACAGACGTCTTAGTCATTTCTTTGATTTCAGCAAACTTAATATGTATGGATTCAACTATCAATCGGGTTCTCTTGTTGTAAACTCTATATCCCTTAGACTGAGTTGAGTATCCTATCAAAATGCACAGATCCCCTCTTTCTTTCATCTTGTCAAGATTTTCACCATCTCTGGTTAAGTAACATGTGCAACAAAGATGTGAGGTGTCTAATTAAAGGTTTTTTGTCATTGATGATGTGATAGGCAGTTTTCTTATGTTTTGGGATTATGATTGATCTGTTTTGAGTATAGCATGCGGTTGCAATTACTTTAGCCCAAAAGAACAAAGGAAGTTTATAAGCTGAAAGCATCGTTTGAGTAGCCTCAACCAGAGTACGGTTTTGTCTTTCGACAACACCGTTCTGTTTAGGTGTTTAAGGAGTAAATGTTTGATGCTTAATTCCTTCTTCTTTGAAATATGTATGGAGTGTCTTGTTTAAGAACTATGTGCCTTTGTCAGTTCGAATAGTAATCACTTAAGCTTGAAGATTGCGTTGAATCATCTTGAGAAAATCTTTTAGAACTTGTGGTGTTTCATCCTTTGATCTTAGAAATAGAGTCCAAGTATATCTAAAGTAGTCGCCAGCAATTACCAGAATGTATTTCTTCCCATTGATGCTTTCAACACGCATAGGACCACATAAGTCCATATGAAGCAACTTTAGTAGTCCTTTTGAACTTGGAACAACCTTTATCTTGAATGAACTTCTTTTTGCTTTACTCACTTTACAAGAGGAACATAGTTGATCCTTGACATATTTCAGTTTTGGTAAACCAATCACGATATCCTTCTTTGAAAGCAAGTTGATGTAGTCGAAGTTAAGATGAGAAAGTCTTTGATGCCATAACCATGCTTGAGTTGGTGAGGCTTTAGCCATGAAACATATTGGAGTTGATGAAGTGGTTTCTTGAAGAGAAATTGAAGTTGTATCAGAGATCAGATCTTACGATTACTAGTTTAGTAAAATCGTTTCCCTGAAGATCTCATAACAAATAATAAGTAGATTTCCGAAAGCAACTTAACATTCCTCGCATCACAAAATTGACCAACCGAGAAGAGATTGTGATTGAGGCCTTCGACGTAATAAACCCTCTTGATCGTGATATTTCCTTAAACCAAATCCCCGAAACCAAGAATTGGAGCAAATTAATCATTTTGAGCAAATTGATCATTGCCAAAACAAACAGTACCTAGATACTTTTCAACAAAATTGCATAGCAGCTTTAGATTGCCTATCATATGCTTTGTGCATCCAGATTCAACAATGAATAGGATGAGTTGAACAATCTGCAAGAGAATTAGAGGACGATGGAACACTTGACAAATTGGATCCTAAAGTATTTGTGATTTTCAAGACATTAGTTATCCTATATGCATTATCTATTGTTGGACTAATACTTGTATTCACATCTTCTTTCCTAACTTTAGGCACCTATTTTATTTTTGTCTTAGGAACCCATTTATATCCTGATGGGCATTGTTGTGTTATTTACCATTTCCATGCCTTACTAGTTTTCTCATAAAGCATCCTATAGTAACTCTTGGATTTCTTGATAGTGGATTCTGATGCAACTGTTTTCTTAGGGGGTGTTGCAACAGATTTGTTCGCTTGACTTTCGGGTTGTCTAGTACTAATAGTCCCTACTTTAGGCTTTTTAGTTCTAGCATTCAATCATTTAAAATTTAGAAACACAACCATCATGATTCGAATTAAACACACATTTTCCATAAGTAGCACAAACAACATTAACATTCGAAGTTTTGGATTTTAAACTGTCATTACACGTAGTTACAAACTTTGTTTTATTAGAAATACTAGAAATCCTATGTTGGTCTTCTACTTCAGTCTTCTTAAACTTCATTTGACTATTGTTTGGCATGACCTTATCTTTCATTTGAGTGCTCCTAAGCTGTGGTCTGCTAACACTAGTTCGGTGAATTACTCCGGTAGAGGTACACACGTGAGGATTATTATTCCTAGAAGTCTGAGGCAACTGTGGTGCTTTAGTTTGTGTTGGCCTTGTGTTAATTTGATACATTCCTGGTTTAATCACATTTGTGTTTCTTACAGCTTGCCTTGCTGTTTGAGGAAAAATCTGTGTAGTAACTGGTTTTGATAAACCCTCTGACACATTAGTTTTAGTAATCGACTTTATCGTTTTGAAACTTTTCCTCTCAAGAGAGTTTGAAAAAGGAGTCGGTTTTCCTAAAATTGATGGTTTTAGAATCCTAAGAGCATTTGGTTGTCGAACAAAAGATGGTTTATCAAACTTAGTTTCCATATATTTTCCTTTACATTTCTCAATAAGTTTCTTTAACTCACTTATGGCAATGTTCTTGTCTTACAATTGAGCTTTCAAATCTTGTATTTCAAAATACTGTTCACGTTCTGTAGGGATTCTTGATTTGATGAGACAAAGTGAATAAAAGAATGAAACAAAATGACTTAAATGCAAAAGAAGAATTCTTCACAAGATGGAAGATTTTGAAGATTTTAGAAGATCTCCTTAAGAAGATAAAGATACAAAAGATAATATTATATAGGAAGATATTATTTGTTCTTATCTTTTGTAATTTGTTCCTATCCTTTGTAAACCTAGATATCTCTAGTATATAAAGAGATATCAGGCATATGGTTTTAGGCATCCAGAAAACATAGAACTCTCCCAATGAGAGTCTAGAAAAACATGTGTGTGTGTACACGTTTAATTAGTAGTTAGATTAATAGTTAGTTAGTTAGTAGCTCCAAGGAATTGGGGCAAGGTGGAAACGTATGAGAATAAAAACCTTGTTTGATAATATATTGTTCTTTATATTCCGATACATCTTTATATTATCTGTAAAACATATCCTGGATGGGCTTAAACGATCTTCACAAGTGGTATCCGAGCTTGTTGAGAAACTTTGAATAAGAAGAACACTACAAGATCTCATATTCAAAGAAGGCCAGTTGGGTGGAGTTAGGCATAGGATGACTTGGAGGAGTGTATTTTGGCTTTGGGTTTAAATACTGATGAGGAGATGGCATAAGGCTGGTTTTAGAGTCTTACTGGCTGGGTAGTAAGAGAGTGATCCCCAACAAGGGGGATCTTAGGGATTATTGGATACAGATTTCATCTGACAGGGACTTCTTGGAGCTGGCTCCCTCTTATGTTTTCATCCGAGACCCTGTGAGGAGATAATGCCATAGGATGATATCTTGTATTATTTCTGGCAGGGGGCATGCACCTGAGAAGTGTTTCTTTGTCAATTAAACATGTTGATGCCTGCTAATTCTTCTCTTAACCAAGAACCAAACATCAATACCATTAGCAGTAGTGTTAACGAACCTATGATAACTGGCAGTATTAAAATAGACTAGAAGCAGTACTAATCACAAACCAGCAATATTAACCAAGGACAGCAGTACTAATAATAAACTGCCACTGTGTGTCGTCATTGACAACAATAGAAACGAGGAAGCGCAACAGTATACACATCATAATGACTATTTAAGGATACTTTTTTAAGTATCCAGACGACGCCTCTTTTAGCGACACTTTTCTATCACTAAATTGTCACTAATTCATCATTCTCATCAACTGCTAATGATTCTTTTCATAGAATAAGTTCCAAAGAAATCTTGAATTATGTAACTAAGAAGCAACCATCTTGTTGTCACAAACCAATCAAAAACAATTTTAAACAAACTTCATGTTATATCGAATTAGGGTTGCTGAAAAACCCTAATATCACCAGATTCGACATGATAACCAAGACAGAAAATTCGTACCTCTTTTCCATCATAGATGCGACACCAAAACACCGTGTAGATCTTAGATCACGAGCCACCAGGATCTGATACCAATTGTGGAGATCGTTTAAGCCCATCCAGGATATGTTTTACAGATAATATAAGTACGCAGCGGAATATAAAGAACAGTATATTATCAAACAAGGTTTTTCTTCATTATCATTCCATACAAGCCCTAATTCTAGATGATCAATTATAAAACAGTTACTCTAACTAGTAACAGGATCAATAAAACATTGATCTTGAGGCTACAACACTCATTCTAGGGGTTTACAATAAACCACACGCCTAGAACACACACACACTTTTACTAGTCGACGACATTTTTTTGTGCACACTTAAAAACACGCCTGTGAATCTCTTTATATAGAGAGATTTCAAGGCTTACAAAGGAAGATAAGAACGAATAATATATTTTAAACATTTAAGAATATCTTCTGTTATCTTTATCTTCTTAAAGAGATCTTCCAGAATCTACATATTCTCCACCAGCTTGTAGAATTCTTTAATGACAATTTTAGTCCTTTTATTTCATTCTTTTATTTATTTTGTCTCATCAAATCAAGAATCTCAGCAATTCATCAGCACATCCCAAAACCTCTAATATCTTCTCAATGTGAGCAATCCAGTTTTTAGCATCAACTGGAGTGGTTGCGGAGCTAAAAGATCAAGGCTTCTGTTTCCCAAACCTTTCCAACCTGGTGTGGATGGTGGGAGGTTGGTCACCACTTCCCCCAGCGCCATTCTGACAGATCTCATCGGTGAGCCGAGTAGTAAGACCAAGTAACAATGCATCAACTGCTCGCTCCACCGCCGCATCAAAAGCAGGACCCGAAAATTCGGGGGTAGATCCACGTGTGCCGACCATCTTAGTAATCAACAAATGAAACAGCGAAGACAATTTAGAGTTAAGATCAAAATACGAAAGGAAGCGATCATAACAAAAGGAAACCTAATGTATACCCAATCCTCACAGGTCATAACCTAGGTTCTATAGGGCGTAACCTGGCTCTCATACCATAATTGTAACATCTCGCTCCGATAAAGAGACCAAGAGTCACATTATGGTGTCATATCAGAACATATAAACGCAAGCGGAAGACTTATTATTCAATTTAGGTTATATTCAAAATGGTGAAATAAAAATATAAACCAAATTTTTGGGTTTTACAGTGACCTGGTCTTTTTCTAATATCTAACATAGTGGACTTTAGAATTGGGCTTGGTATATCACTCGAGACCACAACGATGATTACTATGGACTTAGATGGAGTAACTTGTTTAACTGGTAAATTTTTATGAATACACTAAAAAGTCTAAATGCTGTAAAATTAACTAACTGCACTGGTTAGTTAAACCCCGTGTAACCATTTTCTTACTCTCACTATAAGAGTAAGATCCCTAGAAAAACCTGTCGAACCATTCCTGTCTTTTTCACATCAAATGTCTATTTCGTTACACCTTAGCCTACCCTGTAGATTAAGCCAACTTAATTAAGTTGCTAGTTGCTTTTGTGTAAAATTTTGTATTTCCTATGTCAAAGTGAAATTTTCTATCTCCGGTTAGGTCGGGAAATTTTACAATGCAATGGGAAAATATGTAGCTCGTGTATTTTGCTACTTTCGCGATTATGTATTATGTCCGAAGATGAAGTGTTGAAAGAAAAAAATATCCGGATGAATTATGATTGTGAAGACGTGAAATTGCACCGAGATTTATGTTTGAAAAAAAATGAAAAATAAAAAATGCATAAAAAAAAGAGGAAGAAAAATTAATATCGGTTCGTTGAAACTTAAACCGGTGAAATACTTGGAAAGATCAATTATTCGTTGATATGTGGATAAAAATCAACGATGTATAGTTTTGTATAAAGTGACCGATATCACCATATTTGTAAAAGTATGTAAAGTTTGGGATGATTGGGAAGTTGAAAGTTATAGGAATGCCAACTTAGGTTGTCTTTGTCATTTCTATAATCGAGGCGTTTGTTTATATTTTTGAGTCTTTATCATGGAACGGTCGAGAAAAGTTACTAGCAACTATATACCTTATTTGTCCAAGCTTAATCTATTTGTTTTGTGAATTTTATTTAACAACAATTTACTTCCCTTTCCTAACAACTAACCTTAGGTTTTACTCGAACGAGGTTGAGATCGAGTCATGCATGTCTATTCCGTAGTTACGGCCATGTATGCATGATTCAGCCACCTTGTTGGTTTATTACTTTTGGTGAAAGTTAGAAGATCCCTACCTTATATCGTTCTTCATCCTAACCCATGGTTAAACTCGAATGAGGATGTGATCGAATTATACATGTCTATTTCGTCGTTACGGCCGTGTATGTATGATTCAGCTACCTTGTTGGTGTGTTACTTTCGGTGAAAGATTGTTAGAATGATCAACCTTAAGCCTTATTACCTAATTTACCTTTTGACTTGTTTCTCCTTAGCTCTAGTGGTGGAGATGTGTATCCTTGCCAATCATATAATATGAAACTAATCACGACCGAGCAAATAAGCGTACCAATTAAATGTTACACTCTAGATTAGTTGAGTGATCTGAGTGTTTTCATTTCCCATATTTTGTGAGGTGCTTGGTCTTGTACAAGTGATTAAAATGAAAGAAATGCTTAACGAAAAAAATCCTTAACTTCGGTTAGGATACATTTTCAATAAATTTTTAGAGTCTACTTGAGGACAAGTAGGATTCAAGTGGGGGAATATTTGATGACATCAAATAACGTTACATTTATACCATCATTTATCCCGAATAAATTACTCACTTTTATATAATTATTGCAAGAATCATTACTTATTTGATTAAAGTTGTAAATTGCAGTAATTACGGAGTGATTTGTGAAGACATGCTAAAAGGCGCACTTTTTGGAGCTTAAACGATGATATTTGAAGATTGCTTATTTCTGCTCAATACGCCATATCCAGAAGAGAAGATACGGCGTATCAGCGCTTGGACTTCATAAGAAAACGCGTTTGTTCAATTCCCTATACGGCGTATCCTGCCTATCTACATACGATGTATCCAGCTGGATAAACATTCAGAGATCCTGTAATAAATATAAATGGGGAAAGATATATTTGATTGATGGTGAACGTAGCGTGCACTCCAAGGAAATTACCCCTATACACCGTATTGACCTCATTCAATATGGCGTATCCATCAATTTTTAGAGACTATAAATAGAAGACTCAAAAATGAGTTTTCAGTGTGCAAAATCATATTCTCTATACCATACACATAAAAGTCAATTTTCTAAAGAGAAGAAGAGCAGCCAAAGGTCAAGCATCGATCACGATTCCATAGAAGACACCGTGTAATTCCTATACTCTTGTAATCATTTAATTTTTGGTATCGTTCAGAAAAAACGTTTAGTTTACCTTGGTTATTTGATCATGCTTATATAATTACAATGATTATGGGCAAATACCCTCGGGTATTAGCCATCTTAATGAAGATTTAATGTTTGGTTTGTTTTAATCTGATTGCTTAATTTATCATTAATTGTTTAATTATGTTTATCTCCTAATACTTGTCTACGTGTTTGAATATGCGACCTATCATTCAACTGGGTCTAGTGATACCTAACAAGTAATCTAGATACTAGGATAGCTCTCCATATCGTGTTTTATATTACTGGACCAATAGGATCACGAATAATGTTCTATCTTTGCCTTTAAATTATGAGCTTAGTTGGACTGGCAGGTGACCCGTATGCTTCAACAAGTATGTTCTTAATTAATTGGTAAAGACTTGAACAGTGAACTACCAGTATATAAAATACCGTCAAACAGTAAGTGGATAAAGTCCCGATGGGCTAAGGTTTAATAAGATCACCATTGCTTTAATTCCTAGATAGATTATAATTAAACTAAAAGGATGCTTTATGCGGGTACGTTAATTGTGACAGGATTTAACGTGTCTAGGTCTTAGAATGATGTCCCTCCTAAGTCTTAAGAATGATATGTCACTTCGAGATAAGTAATCATTGCACTAAACAAACAAACCAGCATTTAATCATATTTAATATGGCTAATACAGTTTTTTATCATTTGGCTTGTACTGCTCTTTTATCTTCTGATTGCCTTCTTGCATGTTTATTATGTTTTGAATTGATTATTGTCACCATAAAACATGTGTCAGTCTCTCAGGCTAAAAACCCCCCATTATCATTAGAACTAGGTTTAACATAGGTTTAACAAGTAATTAGAATTAACTAGATTAATTAAAATACTGATAGAATATAAGGTTAACGACCTCGCTCTTAGTGTTCAACACCCTACTTACCATAAAATTCCACCCGATCGGGTACACTGCCCGTTAAAGTGTTGTTTTAGGATAAGTCTGCTAAATATAAATTTAAAACTTGGTAGTCATTAAATTGACCCTACACGACAGCACATCAATAACATTATTAGAAAAGAAGTTAGTAGAAATAGCAGTACTTGAGGGAGTGGTTATGAGGGCCTTTTTGATGTCAGAATACCTTCTTTGGATTAGGTTGTCCTCATAGACAAACCTTCCATAGATATCTGCAAGGTCAAGAGTCTGAGTATGATTGGCATTCCTTAGTCCTTGAGAGAAGGTTAACCAATTATCAGGGAGACTATTCATGAAACCAACATTGATTTCATGTTTAAAGAGGTTAACACCATCATTGGCAAGCTCATTGAGCAAAGTATTATAGCGGGTGTAGGTCTGTAAGATACTTTCAATGGGTTTAGCCTTGAAAGTTTGATACTCAAGTTTTAGATCTATGATCCTATTATCCTTGGTATTTGAGGGACCTTCAAAGTTGTGATCCAAGTCAGTCCATAAAGCTTTAGCTGTTTCACAGCTAATGACCGACTCTATTATGTCATCTGGTAGACATGAAATAATGATGCTTTTAAGGCTTTAGTCTTGAACGACCACCCTCCTCTCATCTTGGGTCCATTGACTCTCAGGCTTTATAGCACCTTCAATAGTTTTTAGCTGAAATGAATCATCCTTAATACATTTTAAGTAGTAGGGTTCCATTCCTGCTAAGTAGCAAAATATATGTTTTTTCTGCTTATTGAATATTTCTCGGCTTTAGTTTAGGAGCAATAGCAACATAGTTACCTCCCCTTTTGTCAACTAGTTGAGGTACAGTACTTTCAGTAGCCATTTTAGGATATAGGTTTTAAAAACTGTAAGCAGATTTAAGTGTTAAAAGTTTTATAAACCTTCTGCTCTGATACCACCTGTTGTTCCCTCTTAGTTAGTGAACAATAACTACAAAGTTATCATTTACTAACTCATGGCTTATAAGTAAAGTATTGTATTTGTTCTTTGAAAAGGTTTTGTGTAAGAAGATAAACAATAAGTTAAAAAACAGAAATAACTTTTCAACATTTAACTCTTTTTATTAAGAATTATACCCCATTATATGACAATGTGTGTGTGTGATCTCCTCAATAGTAACTTTGCATAAACCTAAAGTGTTATGCAAAGTTAACTACTATGCTAACCAATTCTATTCTAAGTATGGGACAAACACACTTTCTAAGATTTGGAGGAGTAGGTGTTTGTGAAAGTTATGACTTTGAATGCACAAACTTAACCTACTTCTTTACAAGATGTTTTCTATTTATACTACATAGGTAGGTATATACCCACATGGGTGATAAGTGATTGTCCTAATGCTGATAGGTTAGTACATGTCTCTATTACATTTCTATTCTAAGTATGGGACAACAACACTTTCTAAGGTCAGTACTAACACTGACCTTTTCTTCATACCCTATTCAGGATAGTGGAATTTCAGACAAATAAGAGCTTGGATTTATCTGTTTCAAACTATTCTACCTATTCTTCAGTCTCTTGTCTTTAGGTTCTTTAAGTTGTTGGAGATCGTATGGGGTTCATAAGATCCTATTGCCAGCAACTCACATGACCCATCACCTTGCTTTTTTGGCTCCGGCTCATCACATGCAGTATCGCCTCACTGAATGCTAGAGTCTTTCTTATAGACTCAGGCTGAGCATCCTGAAGGTAACTCACTAAGTGACTGTTCACTCAGTGACGACTTTGAAATTTCAAAGGTTATTAACACTTAGGATATTTTGTATTCAAATCCTAAGTGAATGATCATTGGGCACTGAATTGGCCCAACAAGGACACAATTCCAAAAATGCACTTTGTGATCACAAACAAAGAACACAAATTGTATCTAAGAGTCCTATGCATTATCCTTATAATCTTGCCAGAACATTCAGAGTAATACTCTTTAGTGTCACAGTGACGAATGCCAACCTCCATTGACCAACATCAAATAAGCATACCGGTAGTGACTTGCGAGATTCTATATGAATCAAGCTTGTGTTAATTGGATGTCAATTTTAGTCCAGTCTATAAATTGATGAATCAATCAGTCAGATAGTAACTAACTGATTTACTCTTCTCGTGTTGTCGGCTTGGAGATTTTCTGGTAATGAGAACAAGCTAATGCATGTGGAAACCCTGTCAAGGAGATTCTTTGAATCTACCTGATCACATGTGTAGTATTTATACTATAAAACAGGGAACTGAAGGTTATCGCAACCAAACTTCAACGAATGATAAAGCCATATTCGTCCATATTTGTTGTTTATTGTTAACCCTTAAGTGTAGGTTTAAACGATGGTGGCGAAGCTGAGTCGGATTCATAACCACATGCTTATACTTAAGACTTAAAGATTCAAGAAATCAAGAAATCTCAAGATTAAACAAAGATAAAAACTTCGGCTACTTTGATATTCAACATCTTCTTTAAAGACATCAAGTTATCAAGTCAAATATTATTTAAGAAGATTGTTAGCAAGCTTTCAAGAAAACATAAAGTATGAGCATGTTGGTCCAAAGACACAAGATCGCAAGAAGGCGAAGTATTGCAAAGATAATCAAGTGATGATGCAAGATTTATGATCTCAAGAAGTTTGTTAATACAAATAATGTCTAAAAACATTATTTATATTTTTCGACCTCTCGATGTTTTGATAATAACAAAATGTAAAAACGTTTATGATAAAAATAAACGTTTATAAATTACTAACCGTAAAATTCTATTTCTAAGATTAATCACTTAAGGTATGGATAAACAAATCATTAAACATGATTAGTGATTATGAAAATATTTTTCTTAAACCATACATTTCTACAAAAGTGTTTTTATAAAAATATAAAAACAAAATATTTATTTATAAAAGAAATGTATTATTAAATAATAAATTTGAAATCAGATTTTTTCCCCCAAAATAAAAGGTTCTAAAACAGATAACACCTTCTCCACAAAAAGACAAAAAGAGGAGCATAGTCTACGGCGACCCCCTTATAGGCCTGGCGGCCCCCTAATATATTTGGGACCGCTGGGACCGCCGCCAGCATAACCGCTCTTTTTGTCTCCTATAAATACTGGGCCACCCCATCTGAAAAAGACAAAACCTTCTTTGCCACGAATTTTCATTACAGATCTACTTTCTCTCTTCTTTTACTTCTTTCTAAACACATATCTTAATCACACATACCTTGATCTTGTTATCAAGTGATTAATTCTTTCTTCCGTCCATATTCTTCTAATTAAGTGCAAGAGAAGAACAAATCAAATTCATTCTACATACGAATTGTTATTAAGTGATCTCCTTCTTCCTCCTCAAGATCACAAGTCTTTATTATATTAACTTTATCTTGTTGTGTAAATTGGATTGTGTGTAGATCCAATTGAGTAAATTGTGTATTTGTGATTTGGATTGTATGTCAATCCAAGATGTATATATCTTTTTGAGTGTGTAAAGACTATAAATAATTAGTGAGTCCTTAGAATGTTCTAGCAAGAATTTGACTGACATCTAGCTTAGTGTCGGAAAAGAAAGTAAGCGACGTGTAAACGGTTTTCTCCGCCTAAAGGGAGCTTGTTGACATAGTGAAATCTCGAGTGGAGTACTCGAGGAGTAAAGTAGGAACGAAGAGGTGCTGCGTAGCCAAACCACTATAAATCTTGATGTCTTGGATTGATCGTTTCTTTCTCTATCTCTCTATATTGTTATTGTTTACTTAGTTCATTACATTAGATAGTTTAGTTGTGATTCATATTGTTGATTGATTGACATACAACTCGAATCAAAGCATTTTATAAGCAAAGTTTTAAAACGGTCAAATTAACCGGTAAACTATTCAACCCCCCTTCTAGTTTCCTACAATTGGTATCAGGAGCCAAGGTCACTTAAGATTTTTAAAATATATTGTATTTTAAAGCTTGGATCGATCTATGGATTCCGACAAATATCTAGAAGGGCAATATATGCAAAGACCACCACTTTTTGAAAGTGATAGTTTTATTTATTGGAAAAATAGATTCGAGACATATGTTAAATCAAAAGATCTTTGGCATGCTATTACCAATGGTGATTTTCAACCCATTATTCAAAATCCTAAAACCAAACTCGATGAGGTTGTCCCTTTTGAAAAACAAATTGATGATCTTAAAAGAAGGCTTGCGAAAAATAATGAAGCCAAAATGGTTATTTACAATGCTTTGCCTAGAAAAGAATATGAACGAATTTTCATGTGTAATACGGCAAAAGAAATTTGGAAAACTTTGTTAATCACCCATCAAGGTAATAGCCAAGTCAAAGATAATAAGATCGACCTTTTGGTTCAACAATATGAACAATTCGTCATTTCCGAAGACGAATCTATAGATAGTGCTTTTGCTAGATTTAATACTATTATTACTAGTCTTAAAGCTCTTGATGAAGGTTATTCTAGTAAGAACTACATAAGGAAGTTTCTTAGGGCTCTACATCCTAAATAGAGAGGTCACGGCGATTGAAGAGTCGAAAGACTTAACATCACTATCTCTTGATGAGCTCATTGGAAACCTCAAAGTCCATGAGATGATCATCAAGAAAGATTCCGAAATAGTCAAAGCAAAAGTTGAAAGGAAATCTCTTGCTTTAAAGGCTAAGAAAGAATCTAGTGATGAAGAGTGCTCAACTTCCAGGAGTGAAGACGAAGAGTACGCCATGGCGGTAAGAGACTTCAAGAAGTTCTTTAAGAGAAGAGGTAGATTCGTGAGACACCCTCGGAACGACAAAAAGACCTTTCAAAGAAGCCGAGACGACAAAAATGACAAAAGTGAAAGGAAGTGCTTTAGATGCGGAGATCCAAATCATCTTATTAGAGAATGTCCAAAGCCACCGAGAGACAAGAACCAAAGAGCATTTGTTGGAGGTTCTTGGAGCGATAGCGGTGAAGAAGATGATGAAAAGATCCAAGACGAGACATGTCTTGTAGCTCAAGCACCAAATGAGGTATGTTCTGAATCTTCTTACTTTAGTGATGAAAACTCATCAATTGATGATTTAGCCTTAGACAATGAATATGATAAATTGTGCAAAATGAGTTTAAAGATAATCACTAAGAACAAAAGGTTAAAAGCTATTAGAAATAGTCTAGAAAATGAGCTTAGAGAATTAAAAGATAAATTGTCCACACTCGAGAAAAACAAGTGGAGTTGATATTGATTGTAGCAAAGTGTCAACACACTTAAAAATTGAAGAATGAAAAGCTCAAAGAAGAAAACTACGAGATTAAAACAAATTTGAAAAGAGGTACACAGTACTTAAATGAAATGTTAAATAATCAGAAACCCTTCAGTTATGAATTAGGTTAGGTTTAATTCATTTGAAGCATCATCTAGTGGAACTAAGGAAATAAAATTTGTAAAAGCTCAGAAAAGACGTCTTCTGATGGAGGTCCCATAAATATGGGCGGCCCCCTTAATGTTCAGGCGGCCCCCAAAATAAATATGGGACCGCCACCAGCAACGCCTGGTTAGTATTTCTGAGAAAAGTGTGTCTTTTCAAAAATTTATTTTGGGTCCTATACCAAAACCACATAAATTTAGTAAACAAAGTCAAATTCATGTGGCAATGACAATGAAGTCAACAATTTTATAAACCATTGACAAAGCCTGAGTTGGATTTTCAAAAACCAATTTTAGATCAAAAACTCCACCTCCTAGAAGAGTCAATAATAATTATTCTCATCCTAAAACACCGCAACCAAAAAGACATGTTGGTCGACAAAACCTCATGGATTTCCCTTGACTTGGAACAACTTCCAACCTCAAAGTTACATGCCATGGGGAATGTGTCCTCCTTGTCCACATCCCAATCAAATGCAACAAATGCAAGGCATTTTTAGCACTAACAACTTTGGACCCATGAGATATTAGGGACTAAATATTTGAGTTGTTATCTTATATAAATAGATATGCCTTGAGTTGACTTGGAACCCGATGAGTGGATAAAAGATAGTGGATGCTCTAAACACGTGACGGGCAACCGAAAACTCTTCTCAACCTACAAGGCATACAATGGAAGTAACATCATCTTTGGTAGTAATCTACGCGGTAACATCATTGGCAAAGGTATGATCTCTAATGACTCTCTTAATATAGATAATGTAGAGCATGTAGATAACTTAATATTTAACTTGCTAAGTGTAGGTCAAATATGTGATAATAAATGTAAAGTAACTTTCTCTAAACATGATAGTGAAATTACTAAGGACGGTAAGGTCATAGGTAGAGGTATTAAGAAGAAAGGCTTATATGTGATGAAATTAGAAAATTAACCGAAAGACAAAATTTATCTTGCAATGATTGATGAAAACTCCATTTTGTGGCATAGGATGTTAGGTCACGCTAATATGCATCTCATTCAATCGTTGGCATCTAAGGAATTAGTTAGGAATTTACCTAAGCTTAAGTTTGATCAACACTTTTGTGATGCTTACAAAATTAGAAAACAAGCTCACGCTAGTCACAAAGCTAAGAATATAGTCTCAACGACTATATGCTTAGAACTTCTCCATATGAATCTCTTCATTCCATCCGCCATACGGAGTTACGAAGGAAATCTCTACACCTTAGTAATAGTAGACGACTATTCTAGGTATACATGGACAAGATTATGTAAAACCAAAACCGAAGCCTTCGAACAATTCAAAATATTTAGTAGAAAATACAAAACCAATTAGGATGTCCAATAGTGTCAATTAGGACAGACCATGGTAGGGAATTTGATAATAAAGTGCAATTTGGAGAGTTTTGTAATGCCAACGGTATTACTCATAACTTCTCGGCTCCACGCACTCCACAATCAAATGGTGTGGTAGAAAAGAAAATTAGGACACTACAAGAAATGAGTAGAATAATCTTTAATGAACAATAGTTACCACAAAAGTTTTGGTGTAACGCGGTAGATACTTCAACCTATATCCTAAACCGAATCCTAATTAGATCCATCTTAGGAAAAACTCCTTATGAAATCATGAGAGGTAGGAAACCTACTCTTGATTATTTTAAAGTGTTTGAAAGCAAGTGCTTCATTTTAAACACCAAAGGCTAACTCACTAAGTTTGACCCAAAGTCATACGAAGGTGTCTTCTTAGGTTACTGCCAAAATAGCAAAGCCTACATCATTCTAAACAAACACACCATGAAAATCGAAGAATCACTCAACTTGACATTCGATGAAACTCCTCCACCCTCTAAGACATCACCCTTGGTGGATGATCACTTAGATGAAGAAGAAACAATTGAGGTCATCGAAAAGAAAAACCTAGAAAAAGACATTGAGGATGAAACTTTAGAAATTAATGATGTAGTCAATATTAAGGAATCTAGGAATCATCCATTAGAAAATGTCATAGGAAACCTTAACCAAAGAACCCTTAGATCTCAAGCCCAAAACCAAAGTAACTTCTTTTGTTTTATATCAACTATAGAACCTAAGAATTTGAATGAAGCCTTAAAGGACTATGCAAGAAGAATTAAATCAATTCATTGCAAACGATGTTTGAGAGTTAGTACCACAACCTAAGAATATGACAATTATAGGAACTAAATGGGTGTATAGAAATAAGTTAGACGAGAACGGTGTTGTCTCTCGTATTAAGGATAGGTTAGTCACCCAAGGTTATAATCAACAATAGGGCATCTACTATGATGAAACTTATAACCCAGTTGCTAGGTTAGAGTCTATTAGGATTTTTTTAGCCTATGCTTGTGCTCTAGATTTGAAGTTATTCCAAATGGACGTAAAAAATGCATTCCTGAACGGTTTTATCAATGAGGAGGTATACGTGGCATAACCTCCGGGATTCATTGACTTCGAAAAACCAGATCATGTTTATAAACACAAGAAAGCTTTATATCTTCTTAAACAAGCACCCAAAGCTTGGTATGATAGATTGAAATTTTTTCTTATTAAACATGAATATAACATGGGAATGGTATATAACACGCTTTTTACAAAGAAGAAAAGTTCAAATCTCATCATAGTTTAAATATATGTCGATGACATTATATTCGGTTCGACTTGTCAAGACATATGTGATGACTTTGCCAAAATCATGCATGACGAGTTCGAGATGAACATGATAGGTGAACTTAACTTCTTCCTTGGATTACAAATAAAACAAATGGAAGATCGTATCTTCTTTAATCAATCTAAATATATTAAAGAAATGCTTTAGAAATTTAGGTTAGAATATTTTTAACCAATGAAAACCTCCATGTCCTCGGATACTAAACTCATGAAAGATAAAGAATGTGAGTCGGTGGATAGTACCAAGTATCGAGGCATGATATGTAGTTTATTATACCTAACGCCAAGTAGGCCCGATATTATGTTTAGTGTTTGCCTTTGTGCACGCTTCTAGAGGATCCTAAAACCTCTCATCTTTAAGTGCTTAAGCGTATCTTCTGATACATTAAAGGAACCAGGCACTTAGGATTATGGTATCCTAAGGGGACAGGCATAGAAACCGTAGTATATGCCGACTCTGATCATGCGAGAGATTATGTGAGCTGAAAGAGCACTAGCGGTATTTGTACGTTCGTGGGATGTTGTATAACATATTAATTCTCGAAGAAACAAACCTCTCTTGCTATATTCACGACTGAAGCCGAATACGTAAGTGCCGGAAAGGCATGTTAACAAGCATTATGGATGAAACAAGCTCTCATCGACTACGACATTCGACTCGACGACGTCCTGATCATGTGCGACAATAAAGGCGCGATTGACCTTAGCAAAAACCCGATGCAACACTCGCGGACTAAACACATCAAAATTCGTCACCACTTTCTTCGAGACAATGTCCAGAAAGGACATATATCTATCGAAAAAGTCTCGTCTGTCGACAATATCGTCGACATTCTTACTAAACCCCTTAAACGTGAATCGTTTAAATATCTTCGTCTTGTTTTAGGAATGATGGATCACATTTCGTAAATCGCTCTCTTCTTTCTTCTAGTCTCGATTCTAATCCTTGTTTCATTTCGCGTCGTGACAACTTAATTACTTCATTCGAAGTATTTTAAGCATTTTTAATTGGCGAAATGAAAATTAAAACGTCACTCCTTTTGAAAATTTTTGTCATAATTCGAGTCTAAAATCCTTTGCTGGAGGTGGCCCCCATAAATAGGGCGGCCTCCTAATTTAATAAGGTGGCCTCTATATCGATATGGGACCGTCACCAGTCAGGCTCTTTTGTTTGTCTCCCCACTTTTGTTAACCACAAAAACAAACACCCCCTTTATGTGCAGACTTGCGACGAAAACCACCAAAAACCCACCAAATCTTAAAATTAACCACTAAAACTTAAATTGAAGATCATCGTGTCTAGGGTTCATCTTGAACACAAAATCAAAATTGAGTTTTTTTCATTTTTCATTTGATTATGTGTAATTAGGACTATAATAAAATAATGTGTAACTATTATGCTTCCCGTAGACATCGGATTTGCATAATTGAATATGTTTGTCAAAATTATTGGTGTGAACAAAACCCCCAATTTCTTTCGAAATTTCTCACGTTAGGAACATCACAAAAATGTTTTAATGAATTGTTAATATACACTACAAACGTTTTCGAATTCATGCATAATGATCTCATGCACATCATTCGAGATATTTAATCAATAATTATTTTTTGACATGTTTAGATGAGCAAAAGTGAATATAGGAGTGTTTGGGTTAACTCGTATGTTTTTATTTTAGAGTTGAGTTAGCCGCAACTCCATATTTGTTGCATATAGGCACACACTAGGCACAAATTCTTATTAACAATACGAGTTCACAATAATAAAACTCTATATTATTTTCTTTTTAGGTGACAATGCCTCGTGTAACTGGGTCTGATCACTAAAATACTCGTAACTATATTCCAATGAATTCAATCAACCTCTATAAAACACTCTTAAACTTCTTGAAAAACAATACATTCATGAGGGACGGGTTGTAAATCAAGATTTTGATGATATGAATAACCTTAATGCTAAGTTTTGGTCCATCAGTTTCGAGTGTCTTTTGAAGATAAGCGAGCAAATTATTCCTCGCTTTATTCTTGAGTTTTATAGTCAAATTCATTTTGTCTATAATTTTGAGGGTCACTTCGTTGTTCATTTTGTCATTCAAAATAAACCATTCTCTTTCACTCTCGAAGAGTTCGGTCAAATTCTGGGTATTCCTTTCAAGGATCATTGTTTTTATTTCGACAAGTGGTCACTTGACTACTTGGATATTTGAACTCCCTCAAACGGTATTTGTCAAACCTCTCATCCCTCTTCAAATGACATCAAATCCCTAGTTCAAATTACTCGAAAGAAACCCATAACTCGTACTCGTCATAAGAAAATCATTGATGTTGAAGAAAACGAAATTTTAAATCATGAAATTCAATCTAATATGAAGTCTTGGGTTGAAATCATTTGTGAAAACGTATTCTGTCTAGGTGGTAACCGGGATCATGTTCCTGCTTGTCTTTGTCACATGCTTTATTGCATCGCGACCTTCACAAAGTACAATCTAGCATTTTTCATTCTAAAACGAATGGAAGCCGTTAGGCGACAATAAAAGGTCAATCTACCTTATTAAATGTTATTGACTAGAT
Organism: Tanacetum coccineum; assembly: GCA_026074375.1. NCBI lineage: Eukaryota > Viridiplantae > Streptophyta > Magnoliopsida > Asterales > Asteraceae > Tanacetum > Tanacetum coccineum. The sequence continues at coordinate 32,280 of BQNB010035602.1, forward strand.
TGTTCAATCACATTGTGTTAAATTTCCTCGAATTATCGAATGATAGCTACATCTTGTATGATCGTTTTATGTATCCCCTCGCTACTCATTATGAGCGAAAGACGGGAGCGAATCATGGCACGAAAAGATGTTGTCATTTAAATTCCGCTTCTTCCTCCTCCGTCTTTGTTCCTACATCATCATCTCATCACTTAGTTGACAATTATGATGAAAATAAAGAAGATACTTCTCGTGCTTGTACTCCGTCACCCTCTTGATTGGTCAACTCTTTATCAAATGTTGTTCCCCAAGTCTTCAAAAACCCACCTCATGAAAATCAAACCATGCACACTTACCAAACTGAAATCCTAAATCACCAAAGTCAATACCGAGATGAGCACCGGAACGGGTTAAGGTCAATCGAAAGAGCCCTCAAGAGCGGAAACCATGGTTACAAAAAAAGAGCCCTCAAGAACATGTTGAAGGGTATAAAGAAGTGAACAAAGTTGAAGACATGTTCGATACTTATTATTATAATTTCCTATTTAAGTTATTATCCTATGCATTGCTACATGATATTATGGATTTGTCAATAGGTTTTAAGGTACGTATGTGGGTAATATAATTTGCCTTAGATGATCATTCAATTTTATCATCCTAAACTTTAGTTGCATGCTACCTAAGATGTTATGTTATAATTGCAAATGCATGCCTAGATAATTATATTTATGTTTATGCTTGTTTCCCCTCAACTTTAATTTACAAGACATTAGTTACATATGGATAATAAAGGTAGAATTAGTTGATTCTTAATAAATAGGATTTGCTACAACCTACTGTCACTACCTTTCTTTTCTGCACTATAGTTACAAACTGAAATTTCTGAGAAAATTTGTCATCCCTAGAAAACGGCTCCTAAATACTTGGGGAGGCCCCTAATATATCTGGGACCGCCATGTATTTATGGGACCGCCTTCAGGAAGGAAACAAATTTTTCAATGTTCTCTCTTTTTCTGCAACTTTGACCCTCTCTATTCTAGCCTCGGCTGACATTTCTCTGTTTAGACACACAACCTCTAACCCTTTTTCATTCAACACCATGCTTTTCCACATTCTCTCATCCCCTCAAATATTTGAACCACTCATTATCTTCATCTTCCATCATCATATCGACTTCACTTCTTCTTTTTCTCTTGATTCCAAATGTCTTGCTCTAACCCTCCTCCAAACTTCTCAAGAAAACCTATGATTTCAGTAAGACAAGTTTGGAGAAGAACCACACCTACACCAAAATCACCACTACCATCTCAAAATGCATCACCTTCTCCTCCACCAAGAGCTACTTTTCAACCTACTCCACCACCTACCAATAATGCAAATAGAGAACAAATGGTAAATCAACTCCACCACATTTCTCAACTTCTTGAAACAAATCTCTATCATGCAACCAATACCTACTCTTAAGTACCACCTTTTCCACACTCTCCATCACCACCTTTGATTCACCCCGCTACTCTTGACCAAATCAACTTTTACTTGGGGTTTTTTCATTGTTGCATGTACACCCGAAATCAATTTTAATTAATAAGAAATAAGCTTGACTTCATTCAATTTCTTCTCACTCGACCTTTTATATCAAGCTCCACCACAACCAAACAATACATCACCAACCTCTCTCTTTTCACCTCACCACTATTAAACATTCTCATATGTTTAATTCATCTAAATAAACGACAACCCATCTTATCAAGAATCATCTAGTCTAGCTCTAGCTTTAAATGTCTTTTTATGTTATGCTCTTATAATTAGTCTTGTAATATTCATACCTTTCAAGTATTAATTTGCCTTATTATGATTGAATCTCTATTATTATTATGGGTGAATTGCATGAATTATTTAGTTGGCTACTTCTTTCTACATAGCCATTTATATATATTTGTCGTAATATTGCTACTAGTTAGAAATTTTACTTGCACTTGTATTTCTAACTCGGTTTTGTAGCAAAATCCCGTAAGCTCGATCCTTTGGTGCCCCAAACAAGGGGGAGCATACATCAAGGGGAAGTCTTGGCATTGTTGATTTCTTTATTCTCTACTCGAAGATCAACCTTTTTTATTTAACAAAAGGGGGGAGAAATTGATCATAACTCATTAATAACTTGCAAAATTTTATTTTTATCTAAAATGAGTTTATATTTTTTCATCATAAAAAACGGGGAGATTGTTAATATAAATAATGCCTAAAAACGTTATTTATATTTTTCGACTCTTTTACGTTTTAAAGATGGCAGAATGTAAAAACGTCTACAATAAGAAATAACGTTTACGTGTTATTAATCATAAATTTCCATTTCAACATAAATCACTTAAGGTATGTATAAACAAATCATTAATCATGATTAGTGATTAAGAAAATCTTTTTTCTTAACCATTACATTTCTACAAAAGTATTTTTACAAAAATGAAAATATACAAAATATTTTATTAATAAAAGAAATGTTTTAATTAATTATAAAATTTTGAAACTAGTTTTTCCCCCAAAACAGAAGGTTCTATACCAGTTTTAACCTTCCTCACTAAAAGACAAAAATAGGAGCGTCTACCTAGAGGCGGCCCCCTGATAGGCAGGACGGCCCCTAGATATATCTAGGACTGTCGGGACCGTCCACAGGAGATGTAGAATATCTTAACACATATAGTATGGAATTCGTTTAGAGTTTTAGAGAGAGAAACAAAGAAGAGAAAATCAGATTAAGTGTGTGTAAGAAATGAACAACCAACACCCTCTCCATGTATGGAGAGGTATAAATACTTCAAGCTATAACCGGCCATGGACTTAAACATGGGCTTTCTATGTGTCTTTGGCCAGGTTAGCTTACTAACATTACATGTGATTAATTTACGAGCTACGACTTTCTATATTAGAAGTGACCGATAATTTTCGTATTCCTAACAATCTCCCCCTAAGGGAGGTCACTCCAATTTACAAAAACTTAAACCTAGCATACTATGCTTTGACTTTAGTCTTGAGCTCGTAGTATTTAACTTCAATCTTTAACTTGTGAATTGATGTATTGATCATTGACTTTAGGATTTAACTTGTATCTTTGACTTGATATGAATGTGATTTAGAACTTCTTTGAGATCATCAACCAAGCATAATCTCTTATCATCATCTTGTGATCTTTTGCCTTCTTGTGATCTTGTGACTTTTGGACCAACATGCTCATACTGTTCTTGATGTTGAAAGCGTGTGTAACCATCTTTCTTGATATTCTTTAACTGTAACACTTCATATGGTATCAACTTAATACTTCGTCACTTCAAGAAAGACGTACGGTATCGGAGTAGCGGAAGACTTGAAACATGTACTTGAGCTTTCATAATGTCTTTATATATGTTAGTCGAGTATGAGCATGTGGTATCGGCTTCGACTTGACATCGGGAAACTGCTACCACCGTCAGGAAATCTGCATAAATGGGTTAGTGATAAACAACATATATGGACGAAAGTGGCTTTGTCACTTTGTCGAATACGGTTGTAACAACCACGGTTCCTTGTTATTCAGTATAAATACTACCTGTGATCAGGTAGAATTCCGAAGAATCTCCTTGACAGGGATTCGCAGGTGCACTAGCCATTCTCATTACCAAAGCGTCTCAAAGCAGACAACACGGTAAGAGTGAACTGGTAAGTTACTATCTTCCCGATTAAGCCGTCAATTCGTGTTCAGCTTTCCTATGTCTAGATACCCTTGTGAGGCTTCCCATGGACATAAAATTAAAAGTCGATTTAGAAAATTAGTCGGTGTGTCAAAATGAAAATGGTTTTTATGACACACCAATAGTTTTATCTTTTTCAAAATTCATCAATTCATAAGCTGGACCGAATTGATATCCAGTATCACAAGCTCGATCCGTATAGGATCTCACAAGTCACCTACCAAGAGCTTGTTTGATGTTGGCTCAAGCAGGATTTCCATCTTTACTGAGAATACTTACGTATCACTCAGATGATCTGGCAAAATCACAAGGATAATGCGTAGGACTCTTTATACATATTTCTTGTTTATCACATTGTGTGAATTAGCAAGAATAATTTTGATAAGTGTCCTAATGAGATTTATGGATGATCTCTTAGCTCTAGACTCAGTAGTGCACTTTGGTTTTAGTGATCGGAGTCTGGAGCAGACTGCCATCTTTTTAATACCAACTAACTCAGAGTGAGAAAGTTGATAGGAATGCGTGTAATCTCCATGAGAAATGAAACAGAAATCTTTTGAGAGATTCTGAGTGGCTAAGGAGGGTTGTGCATTGCATCACTGGGTCCATGATGTCAGTCTTCAATGTCAGCAATCATCTTTGTGATTCTAGACAACAAATGTATTGACCCGATTTCTGCCTAAGTGTAATGAGGGCTTCTTTCTTTTCACCTTTTATCTTAACTTTTCTTTTTAATTATTCAACCCCTTCAGCGCTTATCGAGACTTCATAACTAGTACCTTGTTGGGTTTGTTCCAGTACTAGCTCCATCTCAGTCGGCACTTTTCCTTTAATCTCACTTTACTTCTTTTTTTCATACCTAAGGACTTCTACACTATCTAGTGGAATATCCCTGGTTTGATCCCTCCGGTTCTGGCTGGATCATAGGAATGGATACCTAAACTTAAACACCTTATAACTCCAATATAGTAATATAAATGGTTGGTCTTTGGTACTTCCACATTTCAGCTAAACACGTAACCATTTGCTCACCCTTCATATGTGCATCGATTAATCGAAAGATTTTAGCACATATATGGGAAAGCGTATACTTGAGATCTTAAAAATCACATTATTTGCCATTTATGTAATCACATTTTCTCCCTTTATCAAAAATTTCAAATCTCTTGATATTTTAGATATCAATTGATTAAAATATTCATGGTTTCGGGGGAAAAAAAAATGTTCAATTATTAACAAGCCGATAATTGGAACATCTTAATGCTCCCCCTCAAATTATAGGAATTATTATGGTGTTTGGAGTATGATAATTTGAAAAATTTTGAATTTACTAAGAAATTCTTGAAAATTCATACTCAAACACTATATATGCCTACTTTTAAGTCCTACTCCTACATATATACATATTCAACAAGTTTATAAATTTACGAAAATATTGAACTTATGTGACGAACCAATATGACAAAGTTCATATTGTTCGATTGAAGTAACCGGAGGTCAGGTCAGTTCCGTAGTGCTTGCATTCCTCCAAACATACTTTTTAAGACTACTCATGACCTTCTTTCTTTCAACTTCTTTGTCAATCGCCTTGATCATGATATTAGCTCTTTTCTTCTCCAACGTACTCCATCTTCTCTTTGGCAGGTACTCCATTCGAATACTCTTTGTTATGTCATCTAGCGAAGTTTGAAGCCCAGTTAATGTCCTTATCAGGAAACTTGTTAAAGTTCATCTAATTGCATCAACCTGTTTCTCCCATTGTTGTCGACATAAATGAATCCTTGAGGGTCTTGATATGGAGTGTATGGGTCCCTTTTCCTGATTCCGGATTTGGTGGTTTCTGTCTTGGTGGTATTGATCTTCTTCTGGTAACTTTCGACTCCGAGTTGAAGATCTTTCGATCGCTCTTGGAATAACTAAGCTTCTAGTGAACATTCTTAATGCTATTGCGAAGTTGGAAACGTCATCGCCCGAGAGATTTGTAAGCCGATTCTAAACAACAAGGAGAAGCATGTATTTGATGTCATTGATACGAAGACGTGGAAATTCACCTTCCTTGAATCTATAAAGGTCGTTGTCGGCTCTTCTTACAAAACAATCTCTTCCGATACCCAAAAACATGTTTTCTCATTAATCGACCTGAGTCTTACCAGCCTGAATTAAGCTTTGTTTGGAAATATACATCATGGTGTGAATTTGCAAGCCTCCTGCACATTTACCATAGAGGCTTAGGTTGTTCTCTCCAATGTAAGATTCCCCATAATGCATGTTTATCATAGGCAACTTTAACAGGAACCCATATATTTGGAACCATGTCTTCAATGCCTGGAAGATCATATTGAGCAACCTTTGTCTTCTGTAGTGAAAAAATCTGTGCGGTAATTGTCAAAAATACCTCTTGCAGACTACTTAAGATCGTTGTTGAAGAAGTTAATACAGGGACTTTTTGTTGATGATTTCTACTTATAACTAAAGGTAGGGGTTTGGTAAGATCAAATGGATAGTCACCGCCTTCTGGATTTTCCCAATCAAGTTTTTCTGAAAGAGCCTTGTAACATTCTTCAAAATCATATTCCAACCCAGCATAATTGGAACGTGTGCCTTTGAGAAGTCTGAACGCATGTCCTAACAGTGTTTCTTGAGTAAGATTGTTGATTTTCAGGACGTTCATGATGAATGCAGAGAAGTCTATTGGAGTGCTCATCAATTCATCAAAGGTCTTTGATGGTTTTTCAGCAGAAGATGCAAGATTCATTAACTAGCTTTGGTTTTGTCCTTGTTGTGGAGTCTTTCCAACATTCCAATCAAGATCAGTAGGTTATTGGGGTTGTGTGGGTTTGGTGAACCAGTCAAGTTTAGATGGAACCTTTTCCTTGGGTTCTTCATCATCATTACCCAGGTTCTCCTCTTGATCTTGTGGCATATCCAAATCTCCAACCTCAAACTCTGGTTCCTCTGACTGAACAGACTTTCCAGAAGATTTTGATTGAGACTTGTCGTCGTTGGATGAGCCAGACTGTGATTCTTTAGCTTTAGGACCTGTTGCTGGTGCTGCATCCATGATAGTCTTCCTCTTCTTCAACCCTCGGTCTGATCCAGTGAAAGGGTCTTCATCTTTATCTTTGTCTTTTCGGCTTCTCTTTAACGAATACACTTTACCGTAAGTAGAGAAGATAGTCTTGTCTAGATCATAAGATTTTTTCAGTCCTTCATAGCATTCTCTGTGTTTAGGAGCTGCCAGATATGATTCACTTTTATCCATTTTGTCAATCAGAATCTTCTTCAACTCAAATTCTATAAGCGTTGCAGCAGCCTCATATGAGATTGTGGTTGAGAAGACTCCTTGGCTAGAATAGCGTCTTTAAGTGACTCTTTAACCATATTTTGGATCACTGATGGAGGGGGAAAAGTTAGACACTTCCTCTGGCAGAATCTGAGGCAGTTGATTCTGGACTTGCTCTGTGATCCTTGCAGTGAGTGATGCCGAAAGGAAGTTCATAAATTCTTCTCTGGTTTCTCCCAGCCTTGCATCTAGATGATCATCAACTAAAGCTGTCACTTGAGTGTGGAGAGGATCCTTTTTTAGCTCAACAACTTCTTTTTCCAATGCTGTGACTCTATTGTTGAATTGGAAGACGGATACGAAATTAGGAAGTGCAGATTGAGGATTTGTAGCTTTATTTGTTGGTGGTGGTGTTGGTGTTGTTTGTTGTGGTGGAGGAGTAAAGGATGGAAAAGATTGTGGGATAATGGTGGAGAATACTAGTGAAGAATCAAAGATAACCAAGACTGGTACTGTAAGGAGTGTGGGTGTTTGCTAGCTTGGTACTTCATGATGGACGTGAACATCCATTGGAGAAACAATTTCAGCATCTGTATGGGGAATATCTGAGAAGTTTAAGAATTTAGCCGCCAAGTCAGATGAATGAGAAGAGCTGGTAACTGGGACTTCAGTCTTCTGTGGAACAGTCAAAAGTGTCACATGAACATCTTCTATGACTTGTAAGATATTTGGATTTTCATTCCCTTGTTGAACGGTAGTCATTGCAGCATTGGTACCCTCCTCTTGAGCAAACCCTTTATCAGAATCAACTAGTTCATTCAGCCGTATATCCACATCATTGTATAGCTGACTGGTAGTGTAATCTATCTCTTCATCTTCATCACCTTCTCCTTTATCAGTAATCTTTGTTTCATCTTCATCATCAGAATCGTTGGACGGGGTTTTAACAAGTTCGTCCTTCACTTCTTCTTCATCATCTTCATCTTCTTTATTTTCTTCTTGATCAAACTCTGAGCCTGATTCATTCTCATCGGTTTCATGCTTAGAATTCGAGTCATTATCATTGTCTGATTGGGTTCTGTCATTATCACTGCCATTCTCTTGATCACTGTCTTCACCACTTGAATCTTGTTCATTGTTGCTATCATCTTCATCATTTCCCTAAGATTCAGCTTCACTTTCAGATGATTCTTCTTCAGTCACATCGGGAACCCCTTGTTTAACACCGATACCTTCACTTGTAACCAAAGGTATGATCTTTACAGCACCAGAACCACTTGGATGAGTCTTGTGAAAGTCCCTCATACTCTTCCTTCATACTTATTCAAATTGAGATCTTCATTTAAAGCCACTTGAAAGAGTAACTCTAACTCAATTCCTTTGCCATGAGTAACATCCACATTTTCCTTTTTCTTTTACAATGGCCTCTCAGGAGTTTCTCTAATAACAACACCTTTTGCTGGAGCCTTAGTATACTTCTTTGCATGTCTCTTTACTCTCATTGACTTTCTCGTAGGTTCTTCAGCTGAAACTGGGACAGTGGTGAGTTTAGGAGAAGCTGGCTTCTTGAACTTTCGCGCCTTCTTAGGAGGTGTAGCTCCTGTAGCAAAACCAAAGTAAGTCTTGTAAACTTTGGTCTCCTTCATCTCAGGACTTGTCAAAGATTCAGGAAGTATAGCACCATAGATTTGAGTTTCTTCTTTTGCAGAGACAAATCTTAAAGTGTTAATCAAATAGTCATCCCTGGAGGTTTGCATCCCGATCTTGTTTCTCCAAGAGAGTGTCTTGTCTTTAGTAAGGAAGTAGTGAATGATAACTTTGGTAAACCAAGGATAGTACATCTTCTATTGCTTTTTGTAGGCTTTATTGTCAATCTGGTAAATGAAGTCTTCCTAAAGTAGTTCAACATAGTCCACATTCTTCTGATAGTACATACCCCAAAGGATTTGTGCTCTGGAGAGACGAAGCTTTTCAAGACCAGATGTCTTTCCAGATAAACTCCTGTTAATGAGAGCAGCAAAAGTTCTCCAAGGTTGATGCATCTGATCAACAACAACATCATTGAGTGAATGGATTTCCCCAGTGTGACCAAGATCTCTTAAGAAGGACACAATTTATTCATCAGAAGGAAGTGCATCAAAGTCTTGTCCCTGTACTCTAGGGCAGATCTTAAAGATATCTCTGAAGATTTCTAGAGTGAGTTTGAATCTCTTCCTTTTATCCATTTTGAATCTGTAGAAAGTGTCATTCTTGTAAACAGAATCCCAAAATTGATACATGTAGACTTCTAGAACATCTACAGTGATGAGAAATGCAAAGTAGCATAGAGTGAGAGCAAGAGCATCCGGAACGAATTAAAATGTGGGTTCTCTTTGTATCTTTCCAGGATTGAGTCTTCCGTTGCATTTCCCAATATCCAGTCTTTTCTCTTTGGGAACAAGTTCAAGATCAAGTTTTGCTTGTTGAGCAGTGATGAAAGACATGATTCTGCTAAGATTTGTCACATACAGTTCATATACAAGCAAATATATATATCACTGAAAGATAATCTAGATCATAATGAATGAATATAGATGCAAGAATGATTTACACTAGGAATTATGCACGCAGATACTAGGCAAAATATTGACACATAGATAGAAACACAAAATCAAACAATACACTAACCATAGGCAATTAAGAAAAAAACCAAGGCAATCACTAAAGATTTCTAAGGAGAAACTAGACCTAAATTAATCACTAAGTGATAAGTTAAGGCTTAAAAAAACCAATTTTTTTTTTTATAAACATTACAAAACATTTTCTACGATTAAAATAAATGTTTTATTCAAAATAAACATTTTGAAATTCAAATTTTCGGACCTAAAACAGCTAGAAAATGCCCCCTACACAAAAGGACAAACTGGGGAGCGCCCAGTCTAGGGGCGCCCCTTTAAATACAGGTGTGGCCCCTCTTATCTTTTAGGGGACCGCCCACCTTATTTATGGAAACCGTCATTCTGGTAGACGCTCCCTCCAGATGTCTTATAAATTATGACTATTCTCCACTATTTTCTCACCTTTTGCACTAATTTTTTCTGTTCAAACAATTGCTACACCATTTCTCATTAAATAAATCCTTTGATCATTTAATCATAAAGCTTTGTTTCAATTGATCAAGCTCATTTTCCTCCAAGTGCAGAGAAAGAATACTTCCTGCCATCAAGTGAAGAGTATTACACCTTTGTGTGTTGTTACAATCTTATTGCATTCATATCATAACTTATAAATCATTTGTATATCTTGTAAAGTTGTGTAGTAGATAGATTTTGGTGATTGTTGTAAGTATAGTTAAATCTTAGTGATTCATCCAAGTTGTGGCTTTGTTTCCAAGTGATTCAAGCTCAATTCCTCAAGTGCAAGAGAAGAATACTTCTATCATCAAGTGAAAAAATATTACGTTGTGTAGTCGTGATCAAGTCGTGAAGCAAAGTTGTGTAGTGAAGTTGTGAAATTGTGATAGATTGGTTCTAGCTAAGATTAGAACTCGACATCTAGCTTAGTATCGGAAATCAAGATAAACGAAAGTCGAGTAAGATTTTCTCCGCCATAAGAGAGCTTGTTGACATAGTGAAGAAAACTCTCGAGTTAGGTGCTCGAGGAGTGGAGTAGGGCGAAGAGGTGCTTCGTTACCGAACCACTATAAATCCTCGTGTTGTGGTTTGATTGTTCTTACTCTTATCTCTTGTCTTACATTATTTTCTCACACTATCCTATTAATTGTTTAAGTATATTGTTCATATTGTGCAAGTGTTGAATTTACATAAAGTTGAATCTATAATTTTTACAAACACTTTAAAACCTTAAATAAAAAGGCGGTAAACTATTCAACCCCCCTTCTAGTTTTCCACAATTGGCATCAAGAGCCACGTCAAATAATATTTTTAAAATAAATTGTATTTTAAAACCTGAATCGATCTATGAAATTGGAAAAATATTTAGAAGGGCAATCTATGCAAAGACCACTACTATTTGAAAGTGATGGATTTATTTATTGGAAAAATAGATTCGAAACTTATGTGAAGTCAAAAGATCTAGATCTTTGGCATGTTATTACCGATGGTGATTTTCCTCCTAGTCAAAATAATCCTGAAACTAAAAAGGATGAAGTTGTACGTTTCATAAACAAAAACGATGTTCTAAAAAGAAACTTGCCAAAAAATAATGAAGCTAAATTGGTAATTTATAATTGCTTTGCCACGTAATGAATACGAAAGAATTTTTTGTGTCAAAACCACAAAAGAAATTTGGGATATTTATGATCAACTCATCAAGGTAATAAATAAGTCAAAAGCTAACAAAATAGATCTTCTTGTTCAACAATATAAACAATTCATGATTCCGAAAGAGGAATCAATAGATAATGCATTTGCTAAATTTAACACTATTATTACTAGTCTAAAAGCACTTGATGAAGGTTTTTCTAGCAAGAATTGTGTTAGGAAATTTCTTAGGGCATTACATCCAAAATGGTGCGAGAAGTCCACGGAGATTGAAGAATCAAAGAATCTAACAACCTTACCTCTTGACGAACTAATTGGAAACTTGAAAGTTTATGAAGAAGTAATAAAGAAAGATTTCGAAACGTCAAAGGCAAGAAAGAACAAAGTAGATCTCTTGCATTAAAGGTGAAAAAGGAAGTAAGTGTTGGTAAAGATACACTCAAGCTCGATAGTGAAGCGGAGAGTATGCTATTTTTTTTTTGGCCGTAATGGATTCAAAAAATATTTTAAGAGACGAGAAAGATTTGTAAGACAACAAGAGTTGATAGAAAAACATTCCATAGAAATAGAAATGTTTGGGTATGGTAAAAAGTTGAAGAAAAACTGTTTTAGATTGTGGTGATCAAATCACCTCATTTAGCGATGTTGAAAGCCGCCAAGAACAATGATCAAAGAGCATTTATTGGAGCAAGCTTGGAGTGACTATCGGAGAAGTGAAGTGGAAAGACTGAAAATGAAACTTGTCTTGTAGCTCAAGCACCCCGCATGAAATTTGCTTAAATAAAATTGGAACTGATGGAGGTGGATTTAAAGATAGTGGATGCTCAAAACACATGAACGGTAATCAAAAGTTGTTTTCTTCATACAAAGCGTACAACGGAGGAAACGTAATTTTTAGGAGCAACTTGCGCGGTAAAAAATTCTTAGGCAAAGGAATGATTTCTCAAGGACTCCCTAATAAATGCAAATGTTGCGCAATGTAGATAACGTAACACTATAACCCTCTCCCGTACCACCCCGCCCCTTCCCACCGCGCCCCCACCTAAATATGTGATAATAAATGCAAAGTTAATATTTACGACCACGGATAGAGAATTAATACAAAGACAAAAATGTTATAGGTAAAGGAATTAGGAAAGGAGGAATATATGTAATGAAACTAGGAAATAAACAGGAAGACAAAATATGCCTTGCAACATTAGACGAAAACTCCACACTATGGCATAGGAGATTAGGTCACGCTAATATGAAAACTAATTACAATCATTAGCATTAAAGAATTAGTTTGGAAATCTACCCAAACTTAAATAAGACCGATATTTTTGTGATGCTTGCAAAAATTAGAAAGCAAGCTCATGCAAGTCACAAGGCTAAAAATATAGTTTCAACAACTGGATGCTTAGAACTACTTCACATGGATTTGTTTGGCTCTTCTGCCATACGTAGCTATGGAGGGAATCGTTATACCTCAGTAATCGTAGATGACTATTCTCGATTCACATGGACTAGATTTTTAGCATATAAAACCGAAGCATTCGATAAATTAGAAATATTTAGCAAAATGATCCAAAACAAATTAGGATGTTCCATTGTATCAATTAGAACGGATCATGGTCGGGAATTTGATAATGAAGTTCAATTCAGAAACTATTGTGGATTTAAATAGGATATTCTCAAAATTTTTTCGCTCCTCGTACCCACAATCTAATGGAGGTACGTTTTAGAAACAAAAAATAAACAAATCACACTTTACAGAAAAGAGTGAACATGTTAAATGAACAATACCATTCCTTTAAAAATTTTGTGTAATTGCGGTCGATACCGCTCAACCTTTATAATTAATAGAGTTTCCATTAGAAAGTAATTTTAGGAAAAACTTCATACGAGTTGTTAAGAGGTAGGAAACCAAACCTTAACTATTTAAGAGTATTCGAAAGTAAATGCTTTATTCTTAGGGTTTTAGCCGTACAATATCAACGTATTTTCTATATTGTTTTGTTTTAGTACGTGAATTTTTTTTCCACTTAATGTAACGAACTTTCAAGTTTTGTGTTAATTTGCACCATCAAACTTGTTTTATCGGAACCAACTATATTTTTGTTCCTTGAACGACCCCCTGTTTGCAACAGTTAGTGCTTTTTAGCCAATGAACGTCTGCATAAGTTAGTCCTTTATACTAACGAACTGTTTATTTTTTTTATAATTATTTTTTAAAATTTATACACGTTTTTCTTATAAACATTTTTATAAAATATTTTTATGAAGCCATTTTTAACAAACGTTTTTATACACACATTTTTATACACACGTTTTTATACACATTTTTATACACGTTTTTATACAAATATTTATAAACACATATTTTTATACACATTTTTATACACATATTTTTATACATATTTGTATACACATTTTTATACACACATTTTATACACGTTTTTATACACACATTTTTATACACACATTTTATACATACATTTTTTTACACGCATTTTTATACACATATTTTTATACACATTTATATACATATATTTTTAAACACATATTTTTATACACATTTTTATACATATTTTTATACACATTTTATATATACATTTTTATACACATTTTTATACACAAATTTTTATACACAAATTTTTTACACATTTTATACACATTTTTATACATATTTTTGTACACATTTTTATACATGTTTTTATGCATATATTTTTATGCACACGTTTTTACACAAAATAATACGTACACACATAAAATCGTACTATCATTTCCATTGTCACAAAAATGCGAACAAAATGAAATTCTCACATTAACCATAAATTCCATCAAAATGAGACGATCAAGCTCATAGATTGATAACCAATCTCACATAAGATCACATAAACACATAGTTATAACACATAATAATATACTTAGGTCAACACTATCGGTTTGACTAACCGACTCAAGACACGGTTGTCACAAAAGGCGAATTATACGTGTTCATTTCCAAGGGCGATTTATACGTGTTTATTTCCAAGGGCGATTTATATGTTGTTTCTTAAGGATATTTAGACATCATTTACTTTGGTGATTTATACGCTTTACTTGGGAGAACTATACACTTTCATTAGGTGAATTATACGGTTGTTTTTTGATTTGTAAAATCCTGTGAAAACTTGATTTCCCGGTTTTATCAAGAATTGTAAAATCCCGTGTATTCCAAAGACTCAACTTCATTAATCAAACCTCACTTTAACACAACAACCTCCAATCAATGTTCGATCTCTTTTATCTTTTTACATTAAAATGGAATTCAATTATTCCCTTGGACAAGAAGAATATCTTGCTGAGTTAACATTGATACTCTTTGGTGCTAACAATCGTCCACCTATGTTGGACAAGGACCTGTATGATTCTTGGAAAAGTAGAATGGAATTATACATGCAAAATAGAGAGCACGGAAGAATGATACTTGAATTAGTTAAACACGGTCCACTCGTTTGGCCTACTGTTGAAGAGAATGGGGTGACTAGAACAAAGAAATATGCTGAATTATCTGCTGTTGAGAAAATTCAAGCTGATTATGATATGAAGGCAACCAATATCATTCTTCAAGGTCTGTCAGCTAATAAATATTCACTTGTGAATCATCACAGAGTTGACAAGGATTTATGGGAGAGAGTTCAATTACTGATGCAAGGTACCTCTTTGACTAAGCAGGAAAGAAAGTGTAAACTGTATGATGCATTTGATAAGTTTACTCACATTAAGGGGGAATCACTTATAATTATTACTGAGATTCACTCAGATGATTAATGACATGGAATATCTACAACATGGGAAAATGGGCAATTTCAAGGTAATACCAGTTCTTAAAACAGTATTCCTCCTGAATAGAGTAAGTTTGTGACTGATGTCAAGCTCGTAAAGGATTTGCATACTACCAACTTTGATCAGCCTTATGCATATCTTGAACAACACGAACTCCATGCAAATGAAGTTCGTCTTCTGCAGTGAACGCAATCAAAGATACATTTGCATTTGTTGCAACTCAGCTAGATGACACACTTCTCACGATTATTCAATATAATTCAACCAATTGATCAGTCTTCATTACAATAATCCTCATCTTCTCAACAACAGTTTCCACCATCTTAAATATGAATCAATCTATCTCCATCCAATAATACTCAGCTACTTATCCATCTCACTACACATAGATCTAAAATTTAATCATTTATCCGTTCACTCAAATGACTCTCACATATCACTATATCATG
The DNA here is from genome assembly GCA_026074375.1 of Tanacetum coccineum. NCBI lineage: Eukaryota > Viridiplantae > Streptophyta > Magnoliopsida > Asterales > Asteraceae > Tanacetum > Tanacetum coccineum. The sequence goes on from BQNB010035602.1 coordinate 47,785, forward strand.
TCTTACAGTAATGAATCATCAACCTCATCTCTGTCTCCATAAACTTGCATTATAAATCACCTCAAGTTTACTTTTAGAACTGTCAACAACGTACTGATCGTCACCTTTTGTGGACTCATATCTGTTGTTGTTCACTCCCTAGTGATTCTGCTCAAGGGATGATTCATTGCTTGTTCTCAACAATGGCCAAATGACCCATTTTTAACGATTGTAGCTTCATCAAGGTTCCTCAATCACAACAATAAATTCCGAACGCTATCGAATCTAGAAACCATGCCCCTCCATATACAAGATCAGGGTTACTAGTGCAACAAGTTCAAGGGAGATATGGCAAAGTTAATGATAATGGCAAAGTCTATTCTGGTAATGGGGTATTTTAAAGATGTAATGACTACTAGTCTGGCTCGAGATACCTATGCAATGGGAACAAGCACAAGGGTTGTTAAATGCTACAACTGTCAAGGTTTAAAGGACATAATGCTTAGCAATGCACTCAGCCTAACTGAGACGAGGAAGGAATGCAACATGGTATAAGGATAAAGCAATGTTAGCTGAAGCTCAGGAAGTTGGACAAATTTTAGATGAAGAGCAACTTGCATTTCTTGTAGATCCAGGGTATCTAGACGGTCAAGCTGTTCAGACAATCATTCCAAACAATGCTGCTTTTTACGACTGAGGATCTTGTTACTTTTGATTCTGATGTGTGATATTTTCGAATGCAAAAGCGGTTCTAAGGGTTCTCTATGGACAATTTGTCCTAAAACTATATTCTGACGATATCTCAGATGGTACCCCCATTCTGAAACCTAATCTTTATGATATGGAAAATCATACATGCTGTGTCTCAAATCGGCACGCGTTCCATAAAACTGAGCCCGATTTGAACCATATCACCAGTTGTGGATTTTTCAAATAATGAGATACATAGTGATAGCAATATCATTCCGTATTCTTAATATATGCAAGAAACACAAATGATAACTGTTCAAGATACTACTTTGCAGGCACAACAAGATTTAATGATCTTATCTGTGATAGAACAAATGTCAATTCTTAATGATTAATCATGTAAAATAATTAGGGAAAAGGCTCTAATTAAAGACAGAAATAAAGAATCAAGTAGTAATCGATGAGCTAGAGAGATATAAAGAACGAGTCAAAACTTTTGAACAATGTCTTAATATTGATTTAAGCAGTCATGAAAAAAATGATTGATTCTCAAATGGATGATATGATTAAAGAGAAGCTTGCACTGAAATAACAAGTTGACTCACTTAAGCAAAATCTTTACAAAACAAATCAAAAGAAAAGGGAATGTTTTCTATTTGCAACATTCACTGTTTTCAAAAGTGAATTCCTAAGCAATGGAAGATAAATATATGGAAAATGAATTGTTTTGGAAAAGAAAAAAAGAAGATAAAGAAACTTGAAAAAAATATTATTTCTAAAGTCGGGTGTTCAATCAGCTCGAATTAGTGCAATAGTTAACAATAAGCCTCAAGCCTTTATGATAATATACACAACAAGCTCAAGGTTATCAAAAATCCATTTTATCTTAAAAAAAGCTCTACGGCTAAAACAACCTTGTATGTGGTATTGTTATGTATGCTAAACATGTTCTATGCCTGCATGAGTGATGATGAAGAAACATTGATTTTTGGAAGAAGAAAGTCGTATCCAAAAAATGTTTGGAAAAAAAATGGATCCAGGAGGCCATTAAACAAATACATTTCTCCATTAAACCTAATTGATTATGAAAAATTAAAATAGACTATATAATGATTTTGGGGAAACGTTTTACTGCACAACTAGAATGTCGGGCTGAACAAGCTTCTGGTTGCGTCTGTCCAATCTAAAGAAACTTCTGTGCATCCTTGTCAAATATATAGAAGATCAAGGACTTCTATAAGGTTAGCTTGATTAAAATGAAAGTATGTAAAAAGATATAATTTCACCTTGCTAGGTTGACAAATGTGGTGAAGATAGGGACTACACCCTGATACTCATATTAGAAGGGTTGAATAAGGTTTGAACATACTAAGGCTGTGTGTAATAATGAAATTATTCTATTTCTAAATATTTAACAAACATCTCCAATGTATTTGATAAACGATCTTCTAAATGAAATAATGGAAAGTACAGGACAGTTTTTGACCCAAATAGACGCTGTTTGTAGGTTCGATTTTCCTTTATTCCTTAATGAAACACTGATATACTGTCAACTATGCGGAATCTAGTTGGCAGTACTTAAGAAGAACACACAATAGTTTCTCAAACGATTTCTTTTATAAACCTTTTGAATCTGCCTAACTTGCAGATCCCTAATACAATACTAATAATTCTTAACTTCGTGTTTTTCTATGTTTGTTCTGTGTATATTTTCTAATATCTTCCTAGAGATCCTTTTATAAACATAAGGATAACCTCTAGTAGATGTACAGTCCTTGTATATCATAAACACTAATTGATACTTATCACTAATAACTGTTACAAGATAAATGCTAAAACAACCGTTTAAACTTTATAGTTCCTATATCCACGGCAGTACTTCGATCTTTGACTAGCAGTACTTTGATCTTTCATTTAGCAGTACTTTGACCTTTTGACTTGTATTTCCCAACAAGCATCGCACATAAGCTCAAAGGGGTGGTCCCAGTTGGGGGCAATCAGAATTGGAGCTTCGGTTAATTTCTTCTTTAAGGTCTAAAAAGTTTGAATGCATTCCTCTAAAAAAATAAAAGGAGCATTTTTCTCAAGGAGATGTGTCATGGGTCAAGAAATCTTTGAAAAGTCCTTGATAAATCTACGGTAAAAACCTGTATGTCCGAGAAAACTCCTAATACCCTTGACGGTAGTTGGGTGAGGTAATTTAGCAAGGACGTCTATTTTGGCTTTGTCGACTTCGATTCCTTTCTTTGAAATTTTATGTCCAAGTACGATGCCTTCTTTCACCATAA
>BQNB010035603.1:0-44577 GCA_026074375.1 Tanacetum coccineum
CATACTAGAACTCAAAAAGTCGAATGCATAATCCAAGCATGGAGAAAGTATCATAAAAATCTCAAGCCGTTTATCAAGTATGCTACAAGATAAATGTTAGACGATTAATAATCTTTAGGATATCGAATTTCCCTAAACTAATGGCAAGCTGATAAGTGTAGAATACACATATCCGTTTGTACCTAAAAATAACCCAATTAAACCCAAAACAGACCAAAAATGGCAAAAATATGCTTGTATTTGTGTTTTGTGTGTGCAGGTACGGATAAGTCAAAAATCATAAGAAAACAATCAAAAACGAGCAAGCACGGACACGAGAATCAGAAGAGTACAAAAAGAAGCCAAAGATCCAAAGCCGAAGCCAGGAAAAGTCAAGCCTCAGTCAAACCCAGTCAAACATTGGTCAATAAATGTTAACAAAGCCCATTTCCTCTTATTATAAAACACAAGGGCCAAAATTGCAAATTCCCAAACTGTTTTATAACTAGAAATAAGAGAGAACAAAAGACAAGGACCATTTGTGTTACAAAGCCAAAGTTCAAACGAGTTTTTACCCATTTCAGTTATAAAAAAGGGCGGGTAAATCCCATTCACTGTTCATCATCTTCCCAAACGTGCCCTTGGCTCAAAACAAAGGGGTTTTCAAAATTAGAGGGTACAAAGGACAATTTAGGTGTCCAAGTACACCTTGGCAGTAAGAAATGTCACTCTCCATCTCTGATTGGTCCAATCCCAAGAAAGAATGCCACGTCAACAATGGTGAAAGCACAAAGAGGCGTGGTTTTTGTGCTAAAACACTCACAAAAGAAGCACAAACATCACATCAATAGAATGACACGCTGGCGATCTTCAGGTGTCCATACAATGATCCAACGGCTTACAATAGCCCTCAAATGATTGAAGAAATGATTGGCCAAGATTGAAAGTTTGGAGAGCAGGGCAAGAGGGCTAGAATCTTCCAAGGCAGCCTATAAATAGGCCTCTCCTCTCACACGGGAGGGGAATCTAGGTTTTTAGTAATTTAGTCTAGCTTAAATTTCATATTTTTCTTAAATGTAATTTTTCCTTTTTTAAGTAATGTAATCAGTTTCTTTAATTAATAAAATTTAGTAGTTAGTATTTTTAAATCTCATCTTTAAGCTCTCATTTTAAAGTAATACGCTCTCTTAATAAACCAAATTGTCTCAATAAGCTAATAAGCTCATATTAAGCTCTTTCAGTCTATAAGCTGAAATAGAGCTTGTTGAATTCAGTATTAATCTTACCTAAACCTTAAATCAGTTTAATCTTACATGGATCTTATTGGATTAGAGCTTTTGGAAGGGGATCTTAACTTGGAAGAGATCCCAAGGACTTTACTCTAGCTTATCTAATAAGCTAGAGAGCTTGTAGCTGCCATTATTGGTTCCTTTTGTTTAGCTAAAGGATCAAGTAAGTTTCTCTCTTCATTACTCTCTAATTTCAGTATTAAAGTGCTTAGTTATAGCTTAAATGTTTAATATTGCTTATTTGCTTATTCTATTTGCTAATTAGTGTTTAATTATCTCTACTAGTGCTTATTAATAATATGTTTTCATCTATTTTTGCTTAAATAGTTATAGATCATTAGTTACTAATTTCTGTCATAAAAATTCATAAAATCCAAAAATATTAGTTTAAATAGTATAGATCTTAGATTAAGGCTTATTTAGTTGTTAAGTTTAGTTAATTAAGTTTGTTTTAAGCTAGTTTTTATCTGGTATTTAGTACTTGTTCATTAGATTCAATCTAAATAGCTTTTCTTATATCTGTCATAATGATAAAGGGGTGTTTGGTTTAGTGCACTTTGACCTCTAAAAGTCAAATTCAATTGTGCAATTTTTGATCTAAGCTCTCCAAGGCTTAGATCTTGCTTCCATTGTGTTTATACACTCAATTTGAGTGAGTTTTAATGCAGGATTTCCCTTAGGAAACCTGCACTTTCATTTTGCACTTGTGCAAAACTTCACCAGTACTAACATCAGTTAGTACTGCTACTAGTACTAACATCAAGTTAGTACTGCTAGCTTAGATTTTAGCTAAGGATCTCATAGTTTTTAGGTTCTTAAATTCAAGTAGGAGTAAGTTTAGTTATAGCTTATTATAAATTTAGTTTCAGTTTACATTTTCTAGCTTATTTCATAGTTTAATTCTGTTCTTAAAAGTCAAAGTGCATCAGCAGTACTTTCAAGTGAAAGTACTGCTGAAATTTTTACACTAGCAGTACTAACATAAGTTAGTACTGCTACCTTTAGCCTAGTTTTAAGTTTAGTATAAGTAGGATTTAGACTCTTAAATTTAGATAGGACTTAGACTAGTCATAGCTTAATATGGTTTAAGTCTAAAATTTTGTTTCCTAGCTTATTGTCTTAGCTTATTTTGCTGTCAAAAGTCTTAAAAAACCTGAGAAATACCAAAAACAGTACTTAGAAACTTTAGGATTTTAACTTAGTAATTCAGCTTATGAGTCTAGATTTTATAGCTTATTTAGATGGATAATAAGTAGTTTGATAAGTCCTTAAAGTTTTAGAGTCTAGTTTAGCTTATTAAGGTTTTTAGCTTATTTGGAATTTGTGTTACTTTGCTTATTTCCTGAGTTTGCTTAGTTCATAATCAATTTCAGTAGCATAAAAGTAGTTTAAGCTTGAATTTATTTTCATTTATGGATTAAGCTCATCATAAGATAATTAGAACTTCTTTCCTTTTTAATTTTAAGCTAATTTTGAGTTTTTCATAGCTTATTTTCTAAAACCCAGGGTTAAGCCTCACTTTCTGCAATCAGCTTAAAGATAAGCTCTTTTTGAGCTTATTTGTGAGTTTCAACCCTAGTAGCTTTTATTAATTTTGTTCCCACCAGCTTCCTTTACAACTTTGCTCTTTTAAGTTTTTGATAATAAGCACTTTTAATTTTCAACTTATTTTTAAGCTTTAAAAGGACTGTTAGTATAGTCGGGGTTAAGCCTTAGGGTAGGTTTTGTAATTTTCTCATTTCTTTGTTTTCTTAATTAATCCTTGCCCGTTAAGTGTTTTAGCTTCGTTAAATCCCTTGAGTGTTTTACACAGTTAGTCCTTAGGTTATATTTTAGTTAATTTTAATTAATAATTAGGGTTAGTTTTAATTAGTTTAATTAATCTTTTATAAAAAGATAAAAATTAGGGCTTTTATTTCTAGAAACCAAATCAAATATCTTTGCTTCATTGAAATCAGGATCCGATCCTAAACGTGGTTTCAATTGCACTAGTCATTGGGGATAACGACCTGGGTGATCATACTTGCCCGGTTTAACATACGTATATTATATATATTATATATTGTTTTTGTAAGTCTTGACTTTTTACCTTGGTTAAAGGTGAATGGTTGGAATTTACCTAAGTAGTATTTTTATTATATATTTTATAGGTACGTAAAACTGCGAATCAATCATCCTGTCCATAGCAGTGGCATGAATGTTTGGAAGAATTGTTGCAAGGTTATCCGTGATCATAAATCGATCAAGACGACTAAGTTTCTCCTCATCACTGCTGATACGAGTAAAAGCATGCCCACCCAAAGGGAGATCATATAGGCTACCCTCGTTAAGGAATTGATTGAAGTCATTTGACGATCTAGAGTTAAAAGAAGATCCACTTCTTTCATAAGCATAACGAACCACGTTAAAGTCTCCAAATATGAAATAATTGCCTGGTTTAAAAGCCATAAATTGGAGAATAAGTCGCCATAATTCATGTTTCTTTCGATCGTCCCGCGGAGCGTACACATTAAGCATATAGCATTTGAGGCTCTTAAAACTCCACTCTCCAAAATGTGAAGACAATTTAATTTCATTTAGTATTGTGTATTATATATAAGCTAAAAGTATCTTTTATAAGGATTAGTCTCATATCTCTTTTTATTTTTATATTTAATTTTATATATACGTACAATCATTAACTGTATAACATAAAAAGTTTTTAAAACATATTTAAGAATATTTTTAAATCAAAATATATATATATGAAATTGCCTTTTTTATTAAATCCTGAATGTAGGAGTCTCTTAGAATCATTTTCCATGCTTCATGGAAGAATAAATTTCCACTAAAACGAAAAAGAATTAATTCTTATGATACTACATTCAATGAATACCAAATTTTCATGAATTAAACTTAGAAATTAATTATTCCGAGGCATGTATTTGTTTGATGATGTAGCATATCGAATAAAAAGAGAAAGAGAAAAGTAAGTGTGTGACTCTCAGATACCCAAGTTTGGGTGTAGAGTCTAATAATACTACTTAGAGCATCCACAATGTATAAAACATGAAAATCTTTTTGCTAGTTTTATAAAGCTTTTGGAATAAATTTTTTGCATTGTAATATGAGGTTTTACAATATCTTTTTACAAATGACTTGGCCAACACAAAGCTTTTGCAAAAAGCTAAAGCTATTAGCCATTTATGACTTATGCATTAAAGGCATTAAATGCAAAAAGTCATAAAGACTTGTTTGCATTGTGGATGCTCTTAGTTTTGTTAAAAAATACAAGTAAACCCACTTTGATATTTAATTATATAAAAACTTATTTAGCGGCTAAAACAATGTCGTTTTAGTCCGCTTGGGCTCCCGGGTGGGTTTTGGGCTGGGTGAAAAAAATGGGTCGGCCCCTTTTTTTTCGTTTTTTTTCGTTTCTTCTTTTTTTTTTCCACTCACCCTACAGCGACATTCACAAATTGATTCTTTTTGAAATACGCTCTGACACATTCCAAGATACCTCTCACACCCGATCGTGTTAAACAGTACGATCTCTACTTATCTTTTTACGCGGGTTATTTGTGGGTTTTGAGGTACGATATTTTTGGGCTTTATGGTTCTGGTGCATGGATGAGTTAGGATGTCGGTTTTTTTAGGGGGGGGGGGTGTATTTGGGTGGTTTTGGTGGTTGTTTTTGCATTTATAATTTTTGAGCCGTTTTAGGTAGTTTAGGAAGAGTTTCAATAAGGGAACCTTAGTGTGTTTGTGATAAGATGGAAAAAAGTCCGATGTGGGTTGTTTTGTTGTTTTGGTTGGTTTGTAGTAGAACTTTTGGGAGGTTTCAAGTTATTTTGTTAGGTTGGGGTTACGGAAGCTAAGCTTAAGATTTTGTGATAACTTAAGGTCTTTGATTGGATTTTTTTGTATGGTTAGTTTTCTGAGATTGGGCATACGGTAATGTAGAATTTTAGATAAGTTTGGGTTTGATTGAATTTGGAGGTTTGTTGGCTATATTTATTGATTATATATGTTGTGAAAACAAATGGATGTGGTGGTGTTTTTGGCGGGGTAGCCTTTTTTCAATCATGCTTGCAGCCATGCATGGTATTTGGTGTGATATTTTTCTATTTCAGCATTGTTTTATGCTCTAGGTGATTTGGAATGAGTTAGTATATGAGTAATAGTTTTTGTGAAGTAAATTGTAGATTTGGCTATTTGTTTGCTTAAAGGGCTATGATGTTTATCTGCGTTTACGGCTTCTAACGAATGCCAATATCTTGGCGGGGTAGCCTGTCTTAGGTCGGGTTTGCAGCAAGGCTTTTTATATATGTGTGGGTTTTTCGTTCTCATATATGTTCCTTTGATGTTATTATTGTTGTTTGGAATAGCTGATCCTGTTGTTTTACCTGCTGAATGTTTTATTTATATATTCGGCGGGGTGTTGCTAAGTTTTTATGGGTGACAATGATTAACTTTTTGTAACATTTTAGCCTGTTAAAATTACGGGCACCCAAAAGGACTAATACAACGTCATTTTAGGTGTTGAATGAGTTTGGCTATTTGTTTCTTGAAATGGCTATGATGGTTTTCTGAGTTTCAATCTTCTATCGAGTCTTGATATCTTAGCGGGGCAGCCTGTTTGGGATCAGGTTTGCATCCATGGCTGGTATTCCATATGGGATTTTGTTTTTGCTGCTCTTTGGGCTGGTGTTGGTAGTCTGTGGTGGTTTAGGTATGCACCGACGCTGTGGTGTTAGTCGTTTAATGAGTTTTTATATAATTTAGCTTCTTCCTTTTGGAGCCATTGTTGCATTTGAACATTAATATGTGGTGTGCATTGTTCAAAATGAGTTGGTAGAAATGTATATTTTTTAAAAATAAATGTGATTAGCTATTTGTTTCTATTTCCAATTTTGGCGATGATGTTGATTGTCTGTCGTTAATTGTTTGATGGTTGTAGTATGCACGCGTTGGTATCTTGGCTTGGTATCCTCACTCGGTCTGAGGCTGCAGCTGATACCAATGTTGCCCCCAGCTTTTACCTTTACAAACCTAAGCCACTGTAAGTCTGCACCATGTACTTTTTATCAGCGTATAATTATTGTGTTTATCGGTATTTGGCTCGGAAAAAATATATATGGTAAACATGCAGATACTGTGCTTTATATTTTTTTTTCTTAGTTGAATACTGATTAATTAAATTCTACCTCTGGCAATGATGATTAGTTTCTCTAATAGCCTCTTTTTAATGTGTTGTTTGCTGAATTTCGTCAGTTGGCGGGGTATCCGTTGCAGGTTGCGGATGCAGCCAAGGGTGGCATTTGGTAGCACATTATTGACTGTGGATCTGAGCTCTGCGTTATTCTAATTTAACGATGCATACGATGTACGTCCTATATCTTTACCAAATATATTTGATGTGGTTCATAATGATTATGTTGATTAGTACTTGCTTCTCAAAGAGGATATGTGGTACGAGTATAGGTCTTACGTGGTTTACTTCGTCAATTTCAGGTGAGAGTATATATGTTTGTATCAAATCGTAATCTAAAAGACTCATTTGATTGTGTATGTAGTGTGTGACTACGTGTATCACATTTTCGGCGATGATGATTTATGTCTACGTTACGTTTGTTAAACTGTCATTGCCCATGTTCGTCTTATGGCGGGGTAGCCACTACGGCATGTGGTTGTAGCCATGGACTATGTTTGGTGACGATATTTATTCCTTGCAGACCTGAGTCGCAGTTTCGAAAGACTTTAGATACTTTTATTACCTAGTATTTATTCAGCCTGTTTTTTCTTTTTGGCCTTTGATATACTGTCTATCAACTCATACCGACTCATTCCTTGAATCATCTAGAATTGAGCTTTATTCCTCCGTGATCATCTTTTGACGCAGGTTTTTATGTTTTCCTTTTTTATTTGGCTTCTCATAATACTTTTGGTAAGTGTGTTGGTGCTTTTGACGTTGTTCGTTGCTTATGGTGTTTCTTTTTTGTGTTTTGGTAATTACATATGTGTTATTTGTTTATGAAGAGTTTGATCTGCTTCTTTATGATTGTGATGTTGTCGTGTCTGATCTTTTATTTTTCATTCGTGTTTCACGAGTTTTATTTGTAGCTTTATGGTTGTATAACTGTTGTGTCCGAACCTGGCCTACTCTTTTGGGTTAAATATGAAAAGTCACTGAAACTCACTAAGGCAATGATGGTTTCTATCTGCATTCATATCTTGCAAAGTGTTGTTGGTTTCTATCTACATTCATGTCTTGCAAAGTGTTGTTAGCGAGATGGCGTACGTTAGCATGGCAACCTCATAGTTTTATGGTTGCAACCACTGCCTTCATTTTGCCTTGCTTTCAAGTTTGCAGACCTGAGCCTTGTTATATTATCATTACATCCTTAAATGCTGATGTAAATCACTATTAATGGCGCATCATGATGTCGCATCTTAAATAGCCAATGAACATGGCAACGGTTGTAGTAGCGTTGGTTTGCCTTACCTAGTGGATTTCAGCTTCCTTTCGTTGCTTGGAATATTTGTATAAGTGATGTTACAAACTTTAAACTTCACTCATCTTGCCATCTACGTACCTTTTATTGTGTTCTTTTCGGTAACCTTTTTTGTTAAATTTCTCATGTGCAGATTATGGTTGAAGAACAATTTCCTGAACTGAAATACAATGCTTGATCTGGGTAAGTAACTAAAATCGTTATATAGTTTTTCCTTACGTAATTCCTTTGGGCTATGATGATCCATTAAGGTCGCCATTTTTTTGGACATCTACAAACTATTCGATTTCTGAACCTATCTACGCACGGAATTGTATGTTATTTTGAGTTTACGGTATTCGATTATTTAGCGATGTCGGTGTCTAAAGGGTCGGAAAAATAGGTGTTCGTTTGTATAAGCAAAATGCACCAAGTAATTTGTTTATACCAACGCAGTCCGTGTACATAACTTATATGACATTTCTCTCATTCTTTTCACATTGGCACAATTCGATACATTGTCATCATTGTCTTAAACACTTGCACGTGTAATTTCACGTGTTCATGATGACGGATGAAGCTTGGCAGTATCAACAATGATGGACTGTTTGTTTCTAATGACTAGCTCTGTGTTCAAATGATTAGTCAACGATGATGAATGTTAGCACCACATGTTCTAAATCATCCTACTGAAATTCAAATCGTTTTCATGTTGGCTGATTGCTTGAAAACAGAATTGATCGTTGGAGAGTATCGATGCGTGGTTGATAAATTCACGCCTAGTTGAAACCATCAAACGAAAAGATGGTTGTTTCTAGCGCGCCTTGAGTATTTAAATAACACACTTCAAATGTATTCTAGTTTTCTTGAGGGTATGTGTATATGTTGTAGCAACTGTCGTGCTCAGATTTAAATTTATCTAATTACTTGAGTATTTATTTGTTTAGTAAGTATTTGATTCTACATGAAACCGTAAATCTACCACGTTTTAGTAAAAGCGTCTTCAAATGCGTTTTGGATTTTAAGTAAGCGAGATAGGATTTATTAGAGTTGATGACTTAAAAATAATAGTAACAAATATAATGAAGAATAAGAATTGGTACTAAACTTTTGGAAGGTTACTTAGCGCATTTTATGCGAGATATAAATCAAGCGGAAATATTTAGAAAATGGAAAATGTGTGGGATTTTCTAGAGATCAATAAAATAGTAACTTTTTTTAGCGTCAAAACATAATAAAAACTATGTAACTTTTACGATATAGCATTTTGACTTACATACTAAACGCAAACATGTTCGGGTGATGAGAACTTTATAAAAATCGCATATGCATCTTTTTGCTATTGTTGACTTGCACTTAAAGCGCACTATATTCCATCTAGGTCGCGTTTAGGACATTTGAGCTCATCCTTTACTTGTTGATTTATTATGATTCACCACTTTGCTTGAGGTGAGTCTTCGTAGCCCCTCTTTTTTACTTATGTTTTTTAGTGGGAAATGATACTCAAATAATATTTTACAATGTTTTGTGCTGTGTACACAATTTCTTACTTGGACATTATGTGCGTTTATATTGTTATATGTGTGATTGTGTACCTAAATGTGGAAGTAAAATATCTTGGCTAGAGATACCCATTTCATCTGGGTAGGAAGCCAGAATACCTTTGGGAAGATGCGCCCAATGTTATTGAGTTCTATTATGTGATTTGTTATTATGTGACTTGTTATTGTGTGATAATACTAAATACCGTATATGCATATCTTCTCGCTATTGTCCTACTTAAACTATATGCACAGCAAATGGGTTTATTACTGTGCCTAAGGAGGAATAGGGCATTCTCGCATTGCTTAGAGAGACTTAGGACGCAACCCTCATGGGTTGCTTATCCCTTGTATTTCCTGCATAACTATATTTATGTTTATGTTAACTATTTGAAGTTATTTGTACTTGTCTCGGGTTGTGGGATTATTATGACTATGTGGCTATGTCGTCGTGGTATTGAGTATCCATGATACAAGTCTCCACTTGTGTCGGGAGTCGTCATGACACGTTTATGTTAATCTTTCATTTAGTGAATTCTCTATTGTCTAATATCAATGTGTAATGACGATCCTTTCTGTTACATCTTATGTTTCTGCCTTAGACGGGGTGTGACAGATTGGTATCAGAGCCATTGGTTATAGGTGGTTTTCCCTAGACTATAACCTAGGATCCCTCATATTAGCTTGCATGATAGGACCTACGTGTGCGATTATGTGTATGCCTTGCTTTGCGAGATATTAATGCCTAAGTAAGACCTTATATGCTACCCGAACACTCACCTGATGTTGTTAGTCTAAGTTATGATACGAAGTGACAATGATAAAGACATATGGTATAATGGTATCCTAAAAACGTCTGGCCAACGTTTTTATGATAACATAATATGATGTGGAATTATCAAAGTCACAGACTATCTATTAGGGAAGAGTAGAATAGAAAATAAGAACCTAGAATCCTAAAACCCTCGAATGATCTCTCCTCGCATAGATAATGTCTCCAAGAACAACGACCCGTTGCGCTAGCTGAGGTGATGCAACACCAAGGGGCGGAAGGACGTATGCACGTAGAGGTGGTGGAAGCAATTGAGGCATGGCGGGCAATGGTGACACCTGTTGGTCCCACTTCAATAGATCTAATTCCTTAAGCTTGTATAAGGATTAGTTATATTAGATAAATCTAACACATCTATAATAGAAACTTTGTTTGAATGTATTAAAGATTATGCGGAATCTAATCTTTAATAATAAGAAGAACTATCAATGAAACAGTAATTATATGAACATATAATTCAACAAATAAAACCTCCAATATTAATAATAATATGAATACTCTCAAAGTATTAGGGTTACAAACACCTTGAAGCTATGATAATTCTATGAATGACTCATATCAAACTCTATGCCCTAGAACCTTCTTTTATACACCAAGGAGTCCTAAACGACTTACAATACTTTCCTAAGAATATCAAATCTTTTAAACAAATAAGTTATACATATCTTTTACATATATAACTCATATAAATCACATAAGCAGTACTAACTAACTCAGCAATACTAACTTCTTTACTAGCAGCATTAACTTTGTACTAACAGTAGTAACTTTTATACTAGCAGTAGTAACTACTTAGCAGTTTTTCTTCTAAGTCTCTAAGCAGCATTAATATGCACTAGCAGTAGTAACTTTACACTAGTAGTACTAACTATGTACTAGCAGTAGTAAACACTTAGCATTTTTTCTCTGGAGTTCTTGAGCAGCACTAACACAACCGAGCATCATTAACTCTGATATGAGAAGGCTTTTAATCCCAACAATCATCCCCTAAACTTGATATTTATCTCCAAAATCATCAAGTTTCCCTATTAAAAGCTCCATAATCACCAGGAGGATGCTTCCAAACACTTCATTAATTCTTAAGCTATTTTGTGAGAAGTTTAAGAAGCTGATATGCTATTTCACTGAAATAATCAACCTGAAACTTCTTGTTCAGCATATCTGTAATTGTAGGTAGTATAAGAGGATATCTCTTTTCTACCAGCATGTAAATCATTCCAGATTGCAAACTTAAGCAATGCACTCCACATGAGTCAAATAGCTTCCAGCTCAAAACTTTGTACCTTTGTTGCAACTTCCAGATTTCATCTTCTACATGTGGTTCAAACATTGTCTTCAAATCTCCCCATAGCAGCAAATCCATATCCTCCACTAGTCTTGTTGATCCATATTTAGTCTTTACCAGCTTGTACAGCTCTACCAAATCTTCTCTGTCAAAACTCTTAAGCAATTGACTAAAGACTAAGTACATCTTTGAACTTCCATCAGCTCTTATTATTTGAAAGTAGCTGTTCTTTCCTTCTTTATGGATCTTCTAGTCAACAATGGTTGGAGGCTTAAAAGCTAAAGGTACAGCATCAATTACAACATCTTCTTCATCTGGAATGACTTCCATTAGACTTTGAAGCTCTGTTGTATCTTTATCCTCGTCCACCTTCTGCTTCTTAGTACTCTCTTGTTCCAACTCTTCTCCTGCTCTCTTTGAACTACCTTTCACCAAGTCTGTTCTGAAGTCAACAAATATATCCACCCTCTTGAAAGCTCTGTCAAACATCTTCTGAATAGAATCAAAAGATTTGTTCTTTAAGTCTTTAAGCTTCTTTCCTTCCATATTCTTTAGGTAAGAACACATGATTTTTCTTTGTTGAGCTTGGGTTGGTGGTTTGTTCCTCTTCTCTTCTGCACTTTTAGCATCAAAGTGCTTTCTTCTTTGCTCCAAGAGTTGTTGAAATAATTTTTCCTTTTCTTTAACATACAACTCTTCTTGCTCCTCTACTTGCAGTGTTTGAGCCAATTCATGACCAGCCTCAATATTAGCCTGAATATCATCCCATTCTTTAGTCAAGGCAACATTGGCTTCATCCTTCTCCCTTGCATGTCTCTCCTCTTCATCAAACTCAGCTTGTAATCTTTTAGCTTCTTCTTCATCACTCCTGAGTTGATATTTCTTACTCATTTTCTTCACAGGTTTAGGTTCTATCATTTTCCCTTTACCTTTGTCCCGAACTTATGCCTGTGATGGTTGTTGTGAAGATCTCGTTATTATAGGTGTACCCAGCTCAGTAATAACAATTCCTTTCCTTGGAGTTGGAATTATAGCAGTTGTTGTTGTAGCAGCACTAACCTTTGTTGAAGCACTGGCAGCACTAACTGGTACACTTCGCTCTTCTATAACATCCCCTTTTACCTTAGATTTTACACTTTTCAAAGCTGCAAGTGCTTGAGCCAAAGTAACTTCATCAACAGTTAAATTCACATCTTTAGTAGCAACTTCTTGTTCTGCAAACACCTCATCACCAGTCATAATACCCACATCAAACATCTCTGCATCAGCATCAATCCTCCCCTGTTTGTATGCACCCTCACCCAAACTCTCTTCATTATCAGAGAAAACTACCCTTTTAGACATACCAAATTTGTGTAACCTCTTTAGCCCATGAGTTCTTGACCTCTTTTTTTTCAAGCTGCTTGACCCTCCTTTTCAATCTAGCAATCTCATTAGCTTGAGTGGTCTTCATCTTCTCCAAATCAAGAACCCTTTGTTGTAAATTGGTACATAGTTCCATCAATTCCTTTAGTTCAAGACTATCCTCATCACTTCGAAGTGTGTTACCTCTTGCGAGCAGTGAATCATTGGAATGTTTAGATACATTCTCAAACCTAGTTTGAGCAATTGTATCCCCTATGGTTTCTTGGTACCTGGGACCACCACCTGAAGTAGTTCCTAGGGAACTAGATTCATTAAGTGTTGCCTTGGATTGGGTCTTATTTATGTTACCACTGTCCTGCTCTGCTTCTAAGCTAGAAGCAGTAGTGGCAGCCCTCACCAAACTGTCACCCAACTCCTTATGGACAGCCTCATCTGCAACATGTTTACTAGAACCACTAGGCTGAGGTACCTGAGTGTTCTTTCTTTTAGGCTTCCTAGGTTTTTGAGTCTTTTGAGGTTAAGATGTTGATGGTTGAGTAATGGTGGGTGTATAATGGGGATCAGTTGGATTTGCTGAACCTTTACTCAATTCTGCTTGGTTTTGTACCACCATTGTTGGAAATAAAGGTGATACTCTTCCAGAAAAAACTTTTCCTACCCTTCTCATATTTGCAAAAATCTTTTTAGTATGAGTGGGTGCAATATAAATCCTCTTATGAGTTGACAGATCTTCAAGTTGTTGTTCCAAAAACACTTATACAAACCTTGGATACATCAAAATCTTGCTAGACAAATTATCCAAGTTCTTTATCATACTTTCAAAAATGAGTTTTGAAAAGTTAAATTTTTGATTTGTAGCCAAACAGATAATAGCAGATGCCATAATACTACTAAATTCATTCCATGCAGTAGTCTTTGGACTTAGGCATTGTAAAATAGTATGAATCGGAAATTTCCATTGTGGGGAGAAGAATGGTTTATAGAAAGTTAGTTTTTGTGAATCTTTCTCATACTCCATCAATGCCAGTTGTTCAAAAATTGTATAATTAGGTAAATAATCAATACCATTTTCATCTTCTAGTTGAAGATCTCTTCTAACAGATGCATCAGTGATGATTATCTTCTTGCCATCTACTAGGGCATGTAACTGTGATTCCTCATTGATAGTTTTGATCTTGACAGTATACCAGAACTGTTCGTTGCAAGAAGTATATACTGTAGGATTGACGGTTAATGCATACTTTATAGGTTGTGCATTTAAAAAATCCATAATTTGTTCAAACCCATCACATTTTGTGGGTTTAGACAAAAACACGACTACATTATGAGTATCTGCAAACTTTAGAGTCGCCATTTGTGTTGGGTTTTGAAAAAGAATGATAAAATTGAGTTAGGGTTTGTAATTAGAGAGTATTTGGAAGTATGAAATCGATTAAATGATTGATTGAAATCGATTATGGAAAATATAGTGATTGAAACCCTTAATCAAAATATTTATGAAAAATACCCTCAACATCATTAACGTTCATTTGGCAGTAGTAAGTTATGCCTAGCAGCATTAACTTTCAACCAGCTGTAGTAAGTAACCCAGCAGTAGTAACTCAGCAGTAAGTTAAGCCTAGCAGCATTAACTTTGAGTCACCAGTAATAACTCTAATTCCACTCCAAACAGCTTATCCATCATCAATCTAACACTTTTCTTTGCTTATCCTGCAAAATGTTAGTCTAAAAACCAAGAAAACACAAGTCATAGCAGTTTTCGCACAATATTAATTATACCTAACAGTATTAAGTATAACTAACAGTAGAAACTCAACAGATTAAGTATAACGAGCAGTGCTAATTATACTTAACAACATAAATTTTTAATGACATGAATAACAATACTAATCCAAACAAAACTCTACAAAAACATAAAGAGATAAAAGACTTGAAAGATTTAGCATTCCAATACTAGCAATCAAATATTGAAATCTACTTACATCAAAAGCTTTTGTAAGCAAATCTGCAACATTCTTGTCAGTATGGATTTTGACCATTTGAATCATTTTTTTTTCATTGCAATCTCTAATAAAATGATGTCTGATCTCTATATGCTTTGTGTTTGAATGAAAAACATGATTTTTAATTATGAAAATAGTACTGTTATTGTCAATAAAGATCTTGGTATGCATAAAATTATACCTATAATCAAGTAGTTAATTCTGAATCCAAAGCACTTGTCCACAACAACTTGAAGTAGCCACATATTCAGCTTATGTTGTGGAATTTGCAACCACTGCCTGTTTCTTGCACTGCCATGATATTAATCTACATCCAAGGAATTGACATCCTCCTGTTGTAGACTTCCTATCCAAGCTTGCTCTAGCATAATCACTATCAGTGTATGCTATCAAATCAAAAGGACAATCTTTTAGATACCAAAGGCCTAATTTCAGTTGACCTTTTAGGTACCTAAAAATACTTTTCTCAGCATGAAGATATGAAACCTTTGAATTGACTTGGTATCTTGCACAGGCACACACTGCAAATATAATGTCAGGTCTTGAAGATGTAAGGTACATCAATGAACCAATCATTGAACTATACAAATGGAACATTACTTCTTCACCATGTTCTTCCTGAGCAGAGGCTTTTTTTTGGTTTTCCATTCTTGTCTTGCAGTCTTGACTTTTGTAAACCTAAATTTCTTTAAAATTTCATCAACATATTTATCTTGACTAATAAATATGCCATCCTTCTTCTGCTGCACTTGTAATCCCAAAAAGAATGTAAGTTCTCCCATAGAACTCATCTGAAATTTCTCATGCATCAACTTTTCAAATGCATTGCATAGCTCCTTCTTTGTTGAACCAAAGATGATATCATCCACATATACTTGGACCAAAAAAATATCACCTTTGTATCTTTTGATGAATAAGGTTTTGTCAAATTTCCCTCTTTAAAACTCATTGTCCAACAGATATGTTGACAAGGTTTCTTACCAAGCTCTAGGAGCTTGATGTAGTCCATACAGTGCTTTTTCAACCTTGTATACTCTATCAGGAAAGTCTGGATCTTCAAATCCTGGTGGTTGACATACATACACCTCTTCTTTAATCTTCCCATAGAGAAAAGCACTTTTTACATCCATTTGATACACTACAAATTCTTTAAATGAAGCATAAGTTAAAAATAGCCTAATTGCTTCAATTCTTGTAACAGGGGCAAAGACTTTGTCATAGTCAATCCTTTCTTCTTGTGTGTACCATTGAGCAACCAATCTTGCTTTATTTCTTATCACAATTCCCCTATCATCCTTTTTATTCCTAAAAACCCATTTAGAGCCTATAGCCCTTTTTCTATTTGGTAAATCCACTAAAGTCCAAACTTTCTTTGTAAATTGAAATTGTTAGAAGCTTTTCTTGCATACAGCCTCTATCCAGCTTGATTCCTTCAATGCATGAATTTACCTTTTTGGGTTTATTCCTTTGATAAAAAAGCAAGCAAATAAGCAGTTTCTTGAAGGTCTTTTTGGTTTGTTCTTGTAAATAGTACTAACAAACCCATATATCCTCCAAATCTTTGACAATCTTTCTTGTTTGTGTAGCCTGATTGCAATCTCCAATCACTTGATACAAGAGGATGATCTTTATGAATTATTCGTTTATAGTTGGAATAGGGATGACTTGATTGTTGTAATCCAAATTGTTCATGTTAGCCTTGCCCACAGCAATCATCTCTTGAGAAGTCAAAATATGTAACATCTTACAAAGCAGGCATATCTTTTTTCTTCTTATTTATTTTTTATGTTTTTTTTGTTATGGATCAAGAAAGTTCAAAATGCTTAGTTTTTCCACCAACATCATTTACCTCATTTGTTCTAAGCAGCTTTAACAGTGTTCTAGTGCTATGTTAACATTATCTTCCTTCTCTTGATCATTACATTCACTATCTTTTCTTGGATCTTCATCAACCTTCTTTCCATCATCACTTGAAGGTTTGGATCCATCATCATGAGAACTCTTTGGATCTTGGGAATATGGTGGATCAGCAGTCCATAATGGTAGCAAAATATAATCTTTGACAGGTTCTGTCTCCTTTCTAGCTTGACCTGCATTATCACTTGCTTTTGTACCTGCAAAACCATTAGACTGTGTACCTGCAACAATTGGCTCATAATTCATTGTTCTTGTTAGTGCATCAATATCAAATAGCCAATCTGGTCCACTACCTACAACATTAGGTGTACTCTCACTGAACCTAATATGCAAGTTTTCTTCCACTATCCTTGTTCTACTATTGAATACTCTAAAGGCTTTACTATTTAAAGAGTATCCAACAAAGAAACCTTCATCAGCCTTACCATCAAATTTGCCTAAGTGATCTATGGTATTGAGAATGGTAACAGGACACCCAAATGGTCTCATAAAACTTAAAGTTGGTGTTCTACCATGAAAAAGTTCATATGGGGTCTTGTTATGAGGCTTAACTACTAACACTCTATTTTGCACATAGCAAGCAGTATTAACTGCTTCTGCCCTATAAAGTAGTTGCCAACTTAGAATCAGCTAGCAAAGTCCTAGCAGCTTCAATTAATGTCTTATTCCTCCTCTCAGCAACTCTATTTTGTTTATGAGTTCTAGCTATACTAAATTGTCTTAAAATACCCTTCATCTCATAAAACTGATTCATTTCTTTGTTTTTGAATTCAGTTTCATTATCACACCTAATCACCTTAACCTTGTGATCTACTAGATTTTCTTTACCAGTTATAAAGGATTTGAGAATGCCACTAGTCTCATCCTTAGTAGCTAGAAAGAAAACCCATGTAAACCTATTGTAATCATCTATGACAACTAGGCAATACATTTTCTTCATAAGGCTTTTTACAAATGTTGGACCAAACAAGTCCATATGAAACAAATGTAAAGGAAGACTGATTGAGTTCTCTATTTTGGACTTACAAGAGGCTCTGTGCTGCTTTCCCTTTTGACAAGCAACACAGGTTTGATCATTTTCAAAAAGTTTGGAAGGTAAACCTCTTACAAGATTTCCCTTAACCAATTTATTCATGGTTTTAAAATTTAAGTGACCTAGCCTTCTATGCCAAAGTTTAGATTCATCAGATGTGGCTTTTGCAAAAAGGCAAGTTAAACCTCCTTTAGGAACTTTGTTCTTGAAATCAACACTATACATCTTATTCTTTCTAGGAACTCTATGTAAAACTTGACTTTCATCAATTAACTTAAAGTTTGGAGATAAAACAATACATTCAGTGTCATTAAAAAGAACACTATTCTTTTTATCACACATTTGTGAGACACTAAAGAGATTAAACTTTAACTCTCTCACAAAATACACATTTTCAAAATCTAGATTACCAGTTTTAATGGTACATTTTCTTATGATTTTCCCTCCTCTGGGGTTCCCTCTAAAAGCAACATATCCTCCATCTATCTTTTCATAGCTTGTAAGATAGGACATGTTCCATGTCATGTGCCTTGAGCATCCACTATCAATCACTCCTTGATCCTGTAAATCCATTTGTGGGTTGCCCTGCACATTAGATAAGAAAATAAGTTTCTTTTGGGGACCCAAGCCATCACTAACTTGGATCTGCCTTGTGCATTAACATAATCAAACTTTTTAGGGTGATTGATGCACTATTATGTTTAGAAACATGGTCTAAAACTTTATTCTTTGGTTTCCAAACCCAACAAGCTGAGGCCTTAACAACATTAAAATTATTTCTCTTAACAACATTAACTACTGCTTTTGGCCTAGTAGTATTAATATTTTTATCCCTAACAGTATTAACCCTTAGATTAATATTACTATTTTTACATGTTGTGTTCTTATGAATGGGCCTTTTAACAGTTGAATGTGCTATTTTAGAAAGATATGACATTGGTCTAGCAGCATTCACTGTTATTTTTGCGTGAGCAGCATTAACTTGTCTAGCAGTATTAGTTGATACTAAGCCAGACTTCATTAGTACTGCTCTTGAAACCATGTTCTTTTTAGCACATGGGTGAGTCTTTTTAGCAAAATTTTGATGATTCACTCTTTGAGTATTGTTCCAAACAAGTTTAACCATCCTTTAATTTTGAAACTATTTTTGATGGTAATTGCAATCAACTTGCAAATGATCAAAGCTTCTACACACATAACAGACCTTATTAAACATCTGAAAATTGCTTCCTAGTTTTTGAGACATCATATTGTTCCAATTTCTTTGATTGTCTCTTGGACTGTGAGTGTTTTGCCTATGTTTCTCAACTTGTTTAACAGTTTTCTTAGCAATTTTCTCTTGTTGCTTAGGTTTGACAAACTCTATCTTAACAATACTAGGCTTAAATATTTTCTTCTCAGTTTTAGTTTGAGACACATTTTCTTTCTCACTATCTGACACCCAATCTTCAATAATTAGAGAATCATCAGACTTCTTAACTACCTTAGACACTTCTTCATTAGACTTTATGTTCTTAACTACATGCTTATTAACAAACTCATCTAAACTAGTAAAAGACAAATCAGGTGTTGGAGGCATGAAATTTCCTGTGTAGGGAGGTGGAACTGCATTATATTTTTCATAGCCTAAACCTTTCTTGCAATTATCAACAATCTGACACTCTATGAGCTTGTTTAAACTTTTAGATGCATTTTCAAATTTATCTACATTAAATTGAATGCTATCTTTTTCTTTTTGAATTTTTTCAAGCTTCTTCCTAAGCTCTCTAATAGTTATTTCTCCTACTTGAATATCCCATTTTAAGCCATTAATGTTTTCTACATAAACAGACTCATTCTTTTTATAAAATTTAAGTTTTTCTTCCACTGATTCTAAACCTGTTTTATAACCTAAAACTATTAAACTAGATTTCTCTAAATCTCTTAATAGTTGATCATTTTGAGATTTAAGTAGTTTAACAGTTTCCATACAAGATTCTGAACAATTTAAATTATTGGATACCTCTGAGTCAGAACTTGAAGATGAGTAAGCCATGAGTGCATAATTAGGCCCTTCCTCTGCCTGATCACTCCAGTCATATCCACCAAGACCATCATATGACACCAAAGTTGTAGAAGTAGATGTTTCCACAGGCACACTCCTTCTTGAGCTTTCCTTGTTCTTGTTGTCTTGATTTCTTGGAGCTCTACACTCCCTAGCAAAATGTCCCATCTTGTGGCAGTTATAGCACTCCACTTTAGACTTATCAAAACCAATAGTCTCATTGCCATTAACAGTAAGCTTCTTTCCTGTATTCTTTAAAAACCTTCTAGCCCTCATAGTCAACATGGCCATTTGCCATCTTAAATCCATCTCTTCTATGTCATAAGTATGGATTTATTGCAAGTCCTCATGTGCAAGTTAAGGACTATTTGGTTGACTAGCAAAGAATGAACAAATAACAACATCACTTAAGTTATCAATATTTGTAGAGTAAGCAGTATTAACTTGAGTGTTCGCAGTAGTAACTCCATGAGCAGCATTAACTGCTTCATTAGAGCTGCTTGTGTTATTATTTAAAGAGGACACAAAAGCTATATTCTGTGTGCTTAAAATTAAGCTAGACATCCCTTTGACTTCTGGTTCATACACCTTGAGGTTGTTATAAAGATCATCCATGCTCATTGTTTCTAACTCATCTTTATTCCTTCATACAACAACATGTGTGTTCCACTCAGGTGACAAGCTTCTTAATAACTTTTGATTAACATCTTCTTGTGAAATCTTTTCATCCAAAAGCTCTAACTGACTCACAAGCTTTTGAAGCCTATCAAAGGTTTGATCAAGCATCTTTGAGCTTGGAGTAGTGAGGTTTTTATATTGCTGCTTTAAGATATTTCTTTGAGTCTTCTTAGTAGTTGCATTCCCACCAAATCTCTTTTCTATAGCTTCCAGTAACAGCTTAGCATCTTTTATAGAGTTAAACTTTAACTGATGTTCATTGGGAATGCCCAGCATTAAAGTACTTCTAGCATTCACTTCAAATCTTCTCTAAGCCTTATCTTTAGCAGATGTAATAGGCATTACTTTTTCAGCACCTTCTACAACTGCTATTTTTGGCAAGGTTGCACCATTCTCTATGACTTCCCACAGTGCATAGTCTATCATCTGGATGTATTGTTCAATCCTCATTCTCCATAACTCAAACTTACCCGGTTTGAGCATGGGAACTTTGGATGCAGCCACCATGTGTGCAGAATCTTGATCTATATCTTCTAGCAAAGTTTCTTAAAGCAACAAGCTCTGATATCTCTTGTTGATCTCACATCAATAGATCAAATTCCTTAAGCTTGTATAAGGATTAGTTATATTAGATAAATCTAACACAACTATAGTAGAAACTTTGTTTGAATGTATTAAAGATTATGCGAAATCTAATCTTTAATATTAAGAACTATCAATGAAACAGTAATTATATAAACATATAATTCAACAAACAAAAGCTCCAATATTAATAATAATACGAATACTCTTAAAGTATTAGGGTTACGAAGACCTTGAAGCTATGATAATTCTATGAATGACTCGTATCAAACTCTATGCCCTAGAACATTCTTTTATACACCAAGGAGTCCTAAACGGCTTACAATACTTTCCTAAGAATATTAAATCTTTTAAACAAATAAGTTATACATACCTTTTATACAAATAACTTATATAAATCACATAAGCAGTACTAACTAACTCAGTAGTACTAACTTCTTCACTAACAACATTAACTCCTTCGACTACATTAACTTTGTACTAACAGTAGTAACTTTTGTACTAGCAGTAGTAACTACTTAGCAATTTTTGTTCTAAGTCTCTGAGCAGCACTAATATGCACTAATAGTAGTAACTTTACACTAGCAGTACTAACTGTGTACTAGCAGTAGTAAACACTTAGCATTTTTCTCTGAAGTTCTTGAGCAGCACTAACACAACTGAGCAGCATTAACTCTGATATGAGCAGTAGTAATACTAGCAGCATTAAGAAGGCTTTTAATCCCAACAATACCGCTAACGACGGTAACAATGGTGGCAATGAAAACACTGGTGGGAATCCCGACATCATCGCAATGATCAGTCAGTAGCTTCAGGACTTGCTCCATACCATCGTCACGTAAATCAACAACGAAACTAACAACTAAGGAAATGGTAACGGCGGTGGTGGAGAGGATAACACTAACAGGGAGAACAATAAGAGAGGACGCGATCATGCCAACCCTAGAAATGGCGGAAATAACAACAATGGAAACGGATGCTCGTATAAGGAATTTCTAGTGTGTCAACCAAAGGAGTTCAATGGCAAGGGTGGCGCGATAACATATACTGGATGGGTGGAGAAGATGGAATCGGTGATCGACGTGAGCTATTGTGCATTCAACCAGAGGGTGAAGTATGCTACAGGCTCGTTAACCGGGAAGACATTAACATGGTGGAACACGCAAGTTTAGGCTAGGGGAAGGACAGCTGATGTGGGCATGACATGGGATGATGATAACATCAAATATTTAATACTTTTTCATTTCAAAATCCCGCGTTTATTGCCTTGCTTTATATCACTTTTATATGAATTCGATATTTATTTTAATTATTTTGTGAATTCAGGAAAATTAAGGCATTGGAACGGAAAATAGCAAAAAGGGCAAATTTAGTACTAACACTAATTTATTTAGTAGAGGTACTAAAATATTATGGAGGGCTACTATATTACAGCGTAACGGCCCGCTGGGTACGCTGTAACCACTTAGTTATTACAAAGATTTGAAAGATCACTTAATTAATATGAAGATTCGGTGGTGACGAGGCTTTACAGCGTAACATCATATATAGTTATGCCGTAATCGTTTACTATGGAAATGATTTCGATGATTGACTAAAGGTTACGACGCAACACGATTATTAATTACGCCGTAACCAAAATATCTCTTAAAGAAGGAAAGCCGCGTCAAGAAGGTTACAGCGTAACCGTATATTTGGTTACGCCCGTAAATCACAGGGACTGAAGTTGCGCAAAAGGGACAAAGTTCATTAATTGTTTCACTTTCCACCCCGAACTCCAGGGACCAAATTGACAAATACCCAAAATTGTATTTTAGTATAAATATACGATGAATTGATTCATTCTAGATCATATTTGGTGTGTAGCAGCCAACGATTAGAATAGTGGAGGAAAGAGCAGGCAACTTGCCTGCTTGGTGTAGGGCAAACCCTTCGGGGTTTGCCATGGTGTTCAACTAGGGGATCGAGAGCATTAATTTCGCACAACTTGTAATTATACTTCAACTTTGAAACCCTTGGACTCCCCGTTAGGTTCTGATATAAGGTTGACCGCACACTAAAAGTGAGTATAAGGTATCATAATCCTTGTGAGCGTAATTGATTGCAATAGAGTGACCAATACTCGTAATTGTTCGACCTTGACTAATAAGGAAGAACCCATAGAATTAATTCCTGGTTAGGAGAACGAGCTAATGAGGAGACCACATTTTAGAATAAAACGTATTTTATAAGTTAAAATAAATCTTAATAACTGTATACTGAGAATAGGTTTATTCTCCCTTCGAGTTGATTCCACTCAATAGACATAGGTTAGGTTTCAACTATTCTATTGGACCTAATGATTCTTGTCCCCATCTAAGATTGCGATAAAACATTGCACTAGAGATCATAGTAATTAATTACGTTCTTCCTTCCTAATTGTTCATCACTATACCAATTCCCTTTTCGACCAGCTTGGCTTACCACCAAAACAAATCCATAATAATCTCAATTATTGTTAGGATCTCATAAATGGACCCAAACAAAGAAGCTTCGGTCACTCGAAGTTACAAGACAAAAGTCTAGCTCGAAAGACTATGTTATTTAATGTTTATTATGTCACCTGGGACCACCACCTGAAGTAGTTCCTAGGGAACTAGATTCATTAGGTGTTGCCTTGGATTAGGTCTTATTGATGTTACCACTATCCTGCTCTGCTTCTAAGCTAGAAGCAGTAGTGGCAGCCCTCACCAAACTGTCACCCAACTCCTTATGGACAGCCTCATCTGCAACACTTTCAATAGGATTACTAGGCTGAGGTACATGAGTATCCTTTCTAGGCTTCCTAGGTTTTTGTGTCTTTTGAGGTTGAGTTGATGGTTAAATAAAAGTGGGTGTATGATGGGGATCAGTTGGAATTGCTGAACCTTCACCTATTTATGATTGATTTTGTACCAGCATTGTTGGCAATAAAGGTGTTACTCTACCAAAAAAACCTTTTCCTACCCTTCTCATATTTGCAAAAATCTTTTTATGTGAAGGTGCAACAATGAAAATTCTCCTTATGATTGATAGATCATCAAGTGTTGTTTCAAAAAAACAAAAAAAATGCTTGTACAAACCCTTGGATATACATTAAAAATTACTAGAAAATTATCCAAGTTTCTAACCATACTTTCAAAAATGAATTTTAAAAAGTTAAATTTCTGATTTGTAGCTAAAGAGATAATGGCAGATACCATAGTACTACGAAATTCATTCCATGCAGTAGTCGTTAGACTTAGACACTGTAAAATAGTATGAATCATAAATTTCCATTGTGGGGGAGAAGAATGATTTATAAAAAGTTAGTTTTTGTGAAACTTTCTCATAACCCATCAATGCAAGTTGTTCAAAAATGGGTAAAAATTCTTAAACAATCATACTATTTCAATCTGCAGTGAAGATCTCTTCTAACAGATGATTCAGTGATGATTATCTTCTTGCCATCTACTAGGGCATGTAATTGTGATTCCCCATTGATAGTTTTGACCTTGATAGTAGACCAGAACTGTTTGATGCAAGAAATATATATAGTAGGATTAATCGTTAATGCATGCCTTACAGGGTGTGCATTCAAAAAATCCACTATTTGTTCAAACCCATAACTTTTTGTGGGTTTAGACAAAAATACAACCATATTATGAGTATCAGCAAACTTTAAGAGTCGTAATTTATTAGGATTTTGCATAAAGGCTGATAAATTGGGGGAGTTAAGGTTTGTGGTTAGAGAGTATTTAAAAGAGTGAAATTAATTAAAGGATCGATTAAAACCCTTAATCAAAGTATTTATGAAAATACCCTCAACAGCATTAACTTTCACCCAACAGTAGTAAGTTATGCCTAGCAGCATTAACTTTGAGTCACCAACATTAACTCCAATTACATTCTAAAACAGCTTTTACCATCATCAATTTAACACTTTTTTCTTTTGCTTTCCGCAAAATGTAGTCCAAAAACCTAAGTAAACACCATGCCATAGCAATTTTTCACATTATCACAGTATTATTTATAACCTAACAGTATTAAGTATCCTGTAGAACACAGCAGTTATTAAGTATAAACCAGCGTACTAATAATACTTAACAGCATAAACTTTTAAAAATGACAATGAATACATACTATTCCTAACAAACTCAACAAAAACATAAAAAATTAAAAGACTTTAGGAGATTTACATAATCGATGGGGAGAACAAACTTGTCGATTTTAATGAGTACATTTTCTGCAATTCCTCTAGGATATTGGACAGACCTGTCTGCAAGTTCTAAACTTATTCTTGCGGGTTTTGGTTCACCAAGTCCTATCTTCTCATACATTGAAAAGGGAATTAGGCTTATACTAGCTCCTAAGACTGCCAAAGTGTTATCGATGTGTAAGCTGCCAATATCACAAGGGATAGTTTTGTGATGGAGGTTTAGAAGTTGCATTTCGTCAGCATTCATGTCACATCCGCAACTACGATATGGTGGATCTACTCAAAGGCTCACGGACAACCAACCTGTACTCCATCTCACTGAATGATATGATGTCAGCTTCACCAGTTTGCTTGCTTACAAAAGCCTCTTCAACGAAGTCATGGTTATGGCATCGTCGGTTGAATCATCTGAATTTCGGGACTTTGAACGAATTGGCTCGGAAAAATCTAGTCAGAGGTTATTACCCATGCTGAAATATGCCAAAGACCATTTGTGTCCATCTTGTCAGCTCGGTAAAAGTAAGAAAGCGTAACATCTTCTACACAACAGAACGACGTTGTCGAAAGACGGAACCGAACTCTTATGGAAGCTGCTCGTACTATGCTCATCTTTGCAAAAGCTCCACTGTTCCTATGGGCTGAAGCTGTAGCCACTGCGTGTTATACTCTTAATCGATCTCTTGTACACACGCTTCATGGAAAGACCTATTATGAACTGCTGAAGGGAAAGAAACCTAATCTACAGTACTTCCGAGTATTTGGTTCTCTGTGCTATCCGACCAATGACTACGATGACGTTGGAAAACTCAAGGCGAAGGCAGATATAGGTATTTTTGTTGGCTATGCTCCCACCAAGAAGGCGTACCGAATCTACAACAAAAGAACGCGCAAGATTCAGGAAACCATTCATGTTACCTTCGATGAACTTACCGAAGGATTGACGTCTGTACAAACCAGTTCAGGCCTCGCACCTCAACAAATGACTTCTGTGACAAATAGTACAGAACTCGAACTTACTGCTTTACAGTCAGGACGCAGTCGTTCTGAACTAGTAAAAGACCCAGAACCACCTAGTGTCCCTCCTACAAAGAAACAGGTAGACGATTTGTTTCAATGGTTTGATGATGATGAGGTCATTCCACCTCCGGCTGTTCCGATACCTCCGGTAAATGATCACGCTGCTCAGGCACCCGAGAATGCCAATGGTTCACCTTCCACAACAGTTATCTCAGAAGGAGCTCCTGCAGTTACTGAAAGCCTCTTGCCTCATCAAATACCTCTACCAGACACTAGTGATTCTGATATTGAAACACTGTTCGATCATGTTGACAGTAATGTGTTTGACACCTATGCTGCTCCTGAAACCGATTCGGCAGCATCTCCTTCCAACACTGTCAATATCGACGTTACTCCAAACAACCAATTACCTCACGTGCAGAAGTGGACTCAAGCTCATTCACTTGAAAACATTATTGGGGATAAAGATCGACCTGTCTCTACCAGGAAACAGCTAGAAACCGACGCGATGTGGTGTTTCTTCACAAAACAATATTTTTAAATTTTTTTTTTTATTTTTTTTTTTTTTTTTTTTTTTTTCCTTCTTAACTCATGTTGAACCAAAGACTTACAAGCAAAGCCTTAGAGCACTCGTGCTGGATTGAGGCTATGCAGGAAGATAGTTCATGGGGGGGGGGGGGGGGGGGGGGTGGGGGGGGGGGGGGGGGGGGGGGGGGGGGGGGGGGGGGGGGGGGGGGGGGGGGGGGGGGGGGGGGGGGGGGGGGGGGGGGGGGGGGGGGGGGGGGGGGGGGGGGGGGGGGGGGGGGGGGGGGTGGGGGGGGGGGGGGGGGGGGGGGGGGGGGGGGGGGGGGGGGGGTTGTTGAAAGTCTGATGTATGGATTAACTTATTCCTTTTCAGATAATATTTTATCATCCCGCTCAAATGATTTTCAAAATTAAAGTTGGATGGATATGGGAAGTCTTGAAGAACAAATGCTAGGTTAGTGTGAAAGAAATATCGTCAGGAAGCTGGTATTGTTTTGAGAATTCATTGCTCCGGTTGCTTGACTAGAAGCGATCAGGACTAGTCATTGCTTAAACGCAGAAGTCAGAGACATGGTCAATCTTTCAGATGGACGTGAAAACCGCCTTACTCTATGGCGAAATGAATTGAAGTTGCTATGTTAGTCAACCAGAAGGATTTGTTGATCCAGAAACATCCATCACATGTGTACCGTTCAATGAAGTCTCTAAGGGACTTAAAACAGCTCCACGTGGTTGGCCCTATGGAACAGTTATCACGTTTCTTATCAAGTAAGGATTATACTAAAGGGCGTGGTCGAAATCCAACTCTGTTACAGGAAAGCAGACAAACATATTCTACTGGTACAGATATATGTAGCATGTTATCATCTTTGCCTCTTACCAATCCAAAGCATGCAAATTTTTCGGCATTTGAGATGGACTAACTTTCAAGATGTCGATATGGACAAATGTCATTCTTTTTAGGATTACAGTTATCAATATCCCAGAGGCATCCTCATCAAACTCATCCAATATGCTCAGGAGGATCTTGAAATCAAGTTTGGTTGTGACTCATGAACACCCATTGACACTGAATGGCGGAGCGTACCCGACTTGATGAAGATAAATGGAGGCAAGCTATTTGATCCTACAACGATTTCGTGGTATGGTTGGTTCCATTATGTATCTCTAGTGCATCTCGACCTGATTTAGTATTTGTTGTTTGTATGTGTGCTACGGTACAAGCTATGCTACTGAAATGCATCCTTACTGCTATAAACTGGTTCTTTCGTATACCTTAAAGGAACCATTCACATGGGTCTATGGTATCCGAAGGACTCCGGCTTTGAACTAAAAGCTTTTGCAGATGCGGATTATGCAGGGTGTCCTGACACAAGGAGAAGTACCTCTGGCTCAGCTTAATTTCTTGGACATCGGCTTGTTAGTTGGTCATCCAAAAAGAAGAAAAGTACGGCTATCTCCACTACAGAAGCTGAATACATCGCCCTATCAGGATGATGTGCTCAAATCCTCTGGATGCGCTCTCAACTTCGAGACTATGGATTTGTGTTCAACAAAATTCCGATGTATTGTGACAATCAAAGTGCTATTGCTATATGACGGTAAAAGTGTTCAACACTCGCGCTCACAAGCACATTGATATATCGTCACAACTTTCTTTCTATATGCAGTTGAAAGGTAAGCGTTGAGTCGTATTGCGTGGGAGTCATAATACCAATGCGCCTGACATATTTTCGAAGGCTTTACCGTGAGAGCACTTGCAAACTACTTCCACTGCTTGGAGTTAAACAAATGTCACCAGAGACTCTCAAGGAACTCTTGGATGAGTCTGTCTCCAAGTAACCACGTCATGTTCGGGATGACCAAATCAGACTGTGACTATAGATCTTTAAATAGAACACGGGTCATAGTTTGAGGGGGAGAATCAGTACTACTAACAGTTGTTGCAGGTCAAAAGGACGTACTGTTGCTGATTCTATTGCTGAAAGATTGACACGACCAACCGCTTACAAGTTCAAGACAGATTGCAGTATCATTCCTGTCTGGGTATTCTAAAGGTCTTGTTTCAATTACTCACTTGATAAAATGTGCTGAATTCGCTCGCCTCATAATTTGAGGGGGAGCTCGAAATGCTTTAAGTCCACATTCTAGATCAAAACCATTCACAAGTTTCATATTTTTGATCGGGGGAGAAAATGTGACTTAAACAAGTTAAACGGATAATTAAATGATTCGATTGATTCTAAAATGTTAAGTCCTATCCATGCATGTGCTAAACATCTTAAACATCTTTTCGATTATCGACGCACATGTGTAGGGGGAGTACAAGTGTTAAAATATCAAAAATGTCAAGATACCAAAAGTTTGTGTTATACACACGTATCTTGATAAATGACAAAGAATCTTTTGTTTCATGTTCGTGAAAGTGATCTTATGGAATGCTGAAGAAATGAGATGTTGTAACAACAGGGTATTCGTATGAATGCTCATGCCTGGTCTTCGGACTGCGCCCACTAGTGAAGTGGATTTCCATAAATGTACTTGTACAAGTTTGGATTTCCCAAGGCACTTCATATCTTTCGGGATATATTTCAAAACATCATCAGAAGCATTCTGATTTAAACTTTCGTTTGTGCCCCAAACAAATTTTATAAGCACATCGAATGTTTTTCAAATCATTTTTGCCACAGGCCTTCTACGGTACTTAATTGTATTAAGAAGTAAAACGCTGAAAAAGGAATTGTACGGTATAGTCAGCAGATAGTAACTGTACTGACTCACTCTTTACCATTCTATTAGTAGAAATACTTATAGTGTGTTAGTCTTCGGACATCTGGTCTAGAGAACGGCGAACATTAGGGAATCTGATACTTAGGTATTAGAGGAACTAGCTTGTCACGTGCCGGAAAACCTGTCAAGAAGGTTCTTTGAAGTTCTTTGATTGAATTATCTGTTCACAGGGTGCCAGTAGTATTCTACTGTATTCTTTGATCCTGACGCGAATCAGTGGCTAATGTAACCGACCAGATTGAGTATCGTCTATACTCGGTCCCTTCAAAATATAAAACCTTTGTGTGTTCTCAAAATGTTTTTCTAGAACACATTAAGTGGGATTTTCCATAAAAAATGTTTTTGTTGGTGGACTAAATTATTCCTTCATAGCGAATGAAGGACTCATAGTATCCGAATTGCAAGACATGCTCATATCCTTTTCCTCACATATTGAAGAAATCAAGAAAGTTTACTTACAAAGCTTCCGCATCAATCTATGAATAATCAATGTCTTCTTCTATAATGCTAATAAACGTTATGGAGATTAGAAGAAGATACATCATCAATGCTTTCCATGGATTCCAACAGATATGAGCATGTGGTCTAAAGATCAGGTATGGCAACATTCAAAGTGAAAGAAGATCACAAATGTTCTAATTCAGAGAAGTGAAGCTTAAACAAAGTCAAAGATCATGATAAAGTCATCACATCAAGTTCTGAAAGATCCATGATCAAGGTGTTAAAGATTGATTTACCAAAGCACAACAAAAGTGTAGTACCTATTCAACAACGATGTAAAAGAGACTAGCACGACGTGCAGATTCAAACAACTTCTCATGACTCATCAGGGGGAGATTGTTTGGATCACATTAAATGGACCCGAACAAAAGAAGCTTCGGCAACTCGTAAGGTTATAAGACAAAGAAAAGTCTAGCTCATTTAAGCGTGTAATATTATGTAAATGGGCCATTAATGAAAAAGCCCAACATAGCCCAAAGGCCAAGGCCCTAGAGAGGCTATATAAAGCCATTTTTTCTTTATTTTTAGGTGAGCAACTTAGATATTTAGAGTCTCATTTTTTGTGTGTTTTGTTGCCACACCATTGTTCTTTGTTTTTCTTTAATACAAGCTCATTTTAAAGTTTAATTTGTGTGTTCTTGTGTTATCGAATGATCTAATGGACCTACACAATCATTCTACTGTCAAGATAGTTGCTTCTTATCTTCCCCACCATCATGAGCCTCAAAGTCAAAATAAAGAATCATCAATTGGGCGGGATTGTTAGACTTAATAATTCATATGTCAAACAAGAAATGTAACAAGTAATGAGTATGTGGCTGGTCAAGAGCATAAGTTGGATCAAGAAAGTCAAATCAGATGATTCATGTCAAGAAGATGATGCAAGATTAACGAATAAAGTACTCAAAGTCAAAACTTAAAGGCTCAAAAATCAAGATCACAAAGCATGATATGATCAAGACCATTACAATACAAGACAGACCAAACAAGGCAAAGGCCTTTTAATTAAACGTCAAAAGTCATATCTTCAACGTCATCGGTAGTACGGAGGAGTTTGAAGAAAGAGACCTCAACATTGGGGGAGATTGTTAGCCTTAATTTTATATAAGTCGAACAAGAATGTTATCGGTCTTATTAGTCGTAATTAGTCTTGTTAAGTAATAGGCTAGTCGGGTTCAATGGGCTTGGATTGTAATCTAATATTGTCCGTGTTACGGGCTCAAAGCCCAAGTTAAGCCAAGCCCGGCCCAAGTTAGAAAGCCCACATGCCACTCATGGCTCAAGGGTATAAATAGAACCCTCTCCACACATGGAGAGGGTGTTGGTTACCATTTCATTCACTTGTGTGTGTGTGTAATCATCCACCTCTCTAGTTTCTCTCTAATAAATCTTCCAACTTTTCTCTTATCTCTTTTCTACTATTTTGCTTATTGGTATAGCTTATGTTGTGAAATGGATTAAGCTTTTGGGATAACACTCTGATACAAGTAAGCGCTACATAACCGGATAGGGGTTATTAACCCTAATAAATCTATTTATTCACTCGCGTTAACTTAACCAGTACGGTCAGTCAAGAAATTAACGGTTCATGATGATTTGGGCAAATAGTGGTTTAAATGCAAACTTAGGCAGCACATAAACGGGTAAGAGTAATCCAAACACTTGTGTCCAGTTTTAAAAACAAGCAATGCTCTCACCCCAAGTTATAAAGCATACGATATATTGTAGAAGATGTTGGGGCTTATGAACTCACCTTAATTGGGAACCCTAATTTGTCCAATTTTACTTCTTTGTAATTACTGTTCTATACGATGGCTCGTGATGCCACTGTTGGGGTTTTACATCTATTGATCAATACAAATCACGAGTACGCAGCGAAAAACATATAAATACATATAGAATAAGTAATCAATAAAGAGTTCAAGAGCTGTGTACCTTTTAGCAATCTAACGAACACAGTCTTGAATATACACGTATTTATAAATATAATACGCGAAACTTAACATGTTACCAAAGTAGATAACATCTATGGTATGCACACACTACACGTCACGGAGATACACTAGGATGCTAGTCCTTCCTTCACGAATAAAACAACCAAACACTATATTCTTGTTTTGATATAGACCGATCGAATCCCGCAAAGGAATGTTACATTCAATCCTCTAATACACGGGTAAGGAAATAACAGATTCAATTGCCAATGTATAGCATTACATGCACGTGAATAACATGCATGTATATTCTACATTTAACATTAATCACAAATGGAATTGACGTATGGTATTCAAGGCTTGTGAGATTTGTGTCGATTGACTTTATGGATATACGTGACTCGTCTTTTTAGGGATACATTCACCTACCATGGTATGAACTATAGGGATGGGTTCTAGGGAAAACCATATTTTGCTAGAAAACCTAGAAAACTCAGAAAACCAAACAGATGCCCTAAAAAACCAAACAGATGCCCTAATTTTTTCAGACAAAAAATTGGTTTTTCAGGCAAATATGGCCTCGATATAATGTCTGTAAAAAACTCAAAAACCAAACAGATGCCCTAATTTTTTCAGGCTATATAAAAGATTTTTTAGGGCATCTGTTTAGTTTTTTAGGGCATCTGTTTGGTTTTTTTGGGTTTTTACAGAGAGTAAATCGAGGCCATATTTGCCTGAAAAAACAATTTTTAGCCTGAAAAAATTAGGGCATCTGTTTGGTTTTTTTAGGGCATTTGTTTGGTTTTTCTGGGTTTTCCACCGAAATTAGGTTTTCTCATGATCCCATCCCTATATATATATATATATATATATATATATATGTATATATATATATATATATATATATATATATATATATATATATATATATATATATATATATACCCTATGATAGTTTACATTCCTTGTATATTGACTCTAACGGATCCATGGATCAAATAAATTACCATCGATCCTCAAGAGGTTTGATGAAATTTAAATGAGTAGAATGCTTGCAAGTGCTCCTCCTTGGTGTATGCTCCTTCTTGTTTGGGGAACCAAGGAATCAAAATATTGTTGTGCTACAAAACAAAGTTAGTAGACAAGTGCACATATACATATAGCAAAACATTAGCAGTGAACTAGACATGCACTTCTAGGTTTTATTATTTTAAAGTATGACATTTTAAAAGAGAAGTAGAAACTAGACACATGCAATCATTATTTTAAAATTAACAACCTAAATGATGAAATAAAAAGAATCTAGACGTATATTTAAGGACAAAGATTCGATCGACTAATAATAAACGAGAGTGGGATTCATTTATTTGTTGACACAGAAACATTATGAAGATGACCTTTTAAAGGGAGACGAATGACACTTAATATCTTGACGAGATATGACAAAATATATACTTTAAAAGGATAAAAGAAAGATAGGACGAAAATGGAGACGATATGCTCTTAGATGAGAATGAAAAAGAGATTCCATATAGCCGAACAGTGGGGAAGGATGAGAGAGACTAAAGAAGTAACACGTCGATGAGAGGTTGTTAGAAAAGATTGATATATCATTTGCACTAACAATTGATGTGCAAGTGATTCTATTAAGACAAAGGTAGAGGATTGGGAATTTAAAGGTTTGTTTGGTGTTTTGTTTGTTGACAATGTTAAGGAACAAAGGTGATTATGTGAAATGAGGTGGTGGTTCTTTCAAGGTGGAAGAATAACGAGAGACTCAACATTGTGGTTACTCAATAACACTTGAAGATTGAATACCTTCTTTATGTTCTTCACTTTCTAGAAAGTGAAAAGTTTAGCGAACGAGTGACATTTGCATTTTGTAAATTACTTAAATATTTCGGATGAAATAATTAAGTTGTCAAGAGATATAAGAGGAATTCTAATAGTAACAATACTATTAGAAGAGAGAATAAACGCTTAAAAGTGAGAAGAAACGTTAGAGATGAGGAGACTTATTAGAAGTGGAACGAAACGTTTAGAAGTGAGAAGAAACGTCAGAAGTAGAAAGACTATTAGAAGTGAAACGACTAATAAAAGAGAGATGAAATGTTTAGAAGTGAAAGAAAATGTTAAAGGTGATAAGACTTATTAGAGATGAAGAGGAACGTTTAGAAGAGAGAGAAAATGTTAGAGGTAGAAAGACTATTAGAAGTGAGGAGACTATTGAAAGTTAGAAGAATCGTCTATAGAAGAGAAGAGACTATTATAATTGAGAGAAGATGTATGCGAGATGTGAGAACCAAGGTTTGTATGTGAGGGGATTTATTGTGAAGTGATGGATTGTAAGGAATGTGTTTAAGAATGAGACGCATTTCACTATGAAATTCACTTGACTATTGACAACATAAGCAACGATGTTTATGAGAGTTGGAATATGAGAATGACCCATTGATCTATGGAGAGATATTAGGCATAGATTTAGGTGTAGAGTAGATGTCAACTCATAGTAAAAGAGAGGAAGTGTTTGGTTTTAGATTTAGAAAAAGATGAATCATATTACAAGCTTGCTGCCGGCGGTCCCAGATATACTTGGGGGCCGCCGAACCACCAACAGGAGAAGGCTTGAATTTTGACGAATTTTGTGAAGGGAGTGACATTTTAATATGAATTTCACAAATTAAAAATGCTTAAAATACTTTGGATGAAGTAATTAAGTTGTCACGACATGGAATGGGACACGAACTAGAATTAAGACTAAAAGAAAAGAAGAGAGCGATTTACGGAATGTGCTCCATCATTCCTAAACCAAGACGACGATAATTAAATGATTCACGTGTAAGGGGTAAAGAAAGAATGTCGGAGATGTTATCTTCAGACGCAATCTTATCGATGGAAATGTTTCCTTTTGGACATTGTCCCGAAGGAAATGGTGACGTATCTTCAGTGTGTTTCGTCCACAAAATAAAGAAATAAATAGAGAAGAAAACAAACGAAGATGGAGGCGACGAGCTTGACAATGTCAAGATGGATGTTGGTTAGCTTATGATAAACTACATCCACGAAGTTATGTAGCTCTTCTCGAGCAATATGAATGTTCATAGAACAATCAAACGATAAGGTATGTTGATCCCACTTCAATAAATCAAATTCCTTAAGCTTGTTTAAGGATTAGTTATATTAGATAAATCTGACACAACTATAGTAGAAACTATGTTTGAATGTATTAAAGATTATGCGGAATCTAATCTTTAATATTAAGAAGAATTATCAATGAAACAGTAATTCATTAAACATACAATTCAACAAATAAGCTCCAATTTATTATATGTAATTAATATGACTACTCTTCAAGGTATAGGGTTTTACAAAGACCTTGAAGCTAAGAATTATACGACTAAGATTGATTTTTGGTTTTTGGTTCTGGTACATCAAACTCTATGCCTATGACCGCTTTTATACCCAAGGTCTAGTCGTTACAA
Source organism: Tanacetum coccineum (assembly GCA_026074375.1). Taxonomy (NCBI): domain Eukaryota; kingdom Viridiplantae; phylum Streptophyta; class Magnoliopsida; order Asterales; family Asteraceae; genus Tanacetum; species Tanacetum coccineum. The sequence goes on from BQNB010035603.1 coordinate 35,487, forward strand.
ATACTTACCTTAGCATCTAAATCTTTTCTTATAAACAACTATACATAGCATATAAAGCAGTACTAACCTAGCAGCATTATCTTGGTATTCACTTGCCGTAGTAACTTCAGCATATTTTCAATTGCAGCATATTACTTCAGCTGAGTAGTCTTACACTTTGTATAATAGTAGTAACTACTTAGCATATTTTCTTTGAAGTTCATTAGCAGCACTAATATTCACTAGCAGTACTAACTGTGTACTAGCAGTAGTAAACACTTAGCATATTTTCTTTGAAGTCTCTTAGCAGTACTAACTCCAACTGAGCAGCATTAACATAAACATTGCGCAGCAGTAATTCAAACAACATCAAGGAGACTTTTAATCCTACAATCTCCCCTAAACTTAATACTTTCTCTTCAAAATCATCAAGATTTCTCCTTTAAAGCTTCATCAACACCAGGAGGATGCTTCCAAACACTTCTTTACTTCTTAAGCTATTTTATGAAGAATTTAAGAAGTTGATAAGCCATTTCACTTTCATAATCAATTATAAGCTTCTTTTCTAACATCATTGAAAGTATAAGTGGTGCAAGAGATACTTCTTCTCTACCAACATATAAATCTGAATATGTTGCATCCTTAAGGAATGTACTTACATGAGTCTATAGCTTCCAATCAACACTTGTATTCTTGTTGATTCTTTCCATTACTTTATCTTCTACCTCCGATTCAAACATTGTTTTCAAATCACCCCATAACAACAAATCTAAGTCTTCCACTAGTCTTGTTGACTTATATTTAGCTTTTACCAACTTGTACAAATCTTCTAAAAATTCCTTGTTAAAACTTTTAAGCATGTGACTAAAGATCATGTACATTTGAGACTTTTCATCAGCTCTTATTATTTGATAATAGTTTTTTCTTCCTTCTTTATAAATCTTCCAGCCAACAATACTTGGAGACTTAACAGCTAAAGACATAACATAAATTGTTACCTCTTCTTCATCTAGAAGATTTCCAAACACTGTTTAAGCTCTGTTGTTTCTTTGTCATCTTCCACCTTTTGCTTCTTTGCATTCTCTTGTATCAGCTCTATTCTTGCTCTCTTTTCTTTGCCTTCCACCAACTATGTTCTAAAGTCTTCAAATGTATTTACCCTTTTGAATGCTGTGTCAAACATCTTTTGAATAGAATTAAACCCTTTCAACATCAAATCTTTGAGCTTGTATCCTTCCATGTTCTTTAGGTTAGTACACATTATCTTTCTCTGTTGAGCTTTTGTTGGTGGTTTATTTCTTTTCTCTTCTGCTCTTTTAGCTGCAAAATACTTTCTTCTTTTCTCTAAGAGTTGTTGAAATAATGTAGCCTTTTCTTCAATAGACAACTCTTCTTATTCTTGTGCTTGCATTCTATTAGCCAATTAATGATCAACATCAATCTTTGCCTGTATATCATCCCATGTTTCAATCTAGGCAATATTGGCTTCTTCTACTTTTTTAGCTTTCTCTCTTGCAAGTCTTTCTTCTTCATCAAATTCAGCTTGTAAATTTAAAGCAGCTTCTTCTTCAAGCATGATTAGATCTTTCTTCTTTATAGGCTTTACAGGTTCTATCAATATTCCTATACCTTTGTCCTGTGATTGTTGTGAATATAGTTGTGAAAATATTGTTGTTGTAGATTCACCAGCTCTTGTATAACAACCCCTTTCACCTTGGGTTTTGTACTTTTATTTCCATAAGTGCTTGAGCCAAAGTAATATCATCAACAGTTGTAATTGTAGAAGTAGTTTTTGTAGCAGCACTAACTTGAGCATCATCATTAATTAACTTAGCAGAGTTAATAACTTCAACTACTTCTTCAACAACATTAACCTCATTATTTACATCTTTAACAACAACTTCTTGTTCTGCAACAAACACTTCCTCACCATCTAAAACATTCACATCAAACATCTCTTCATCCACATTTTGAACACTAACCATTGTAATTTCTTCATCTCCATCAATAGCATCAATTCTCCACTGTTTGGATGCATCCTTACCCAAACTTTTTTCATTATTAGAGGATTCTACCGTATCTAGTTAAACCAACTTCGTATAATCTCTTCAGCTTATGAGTTCTTGACCTATTTTTCTTTTCTAGCTTCTTGACCCTCCTTTTCAAATGCAATTTCATTATGTTGAGTGGTCTTTGTTTCTCCAAATCAAGAACCCTGTTTTGTAATGTGGTGCATAGTGCCATCAGATCATCAAGTTTAAGTCTATCCTCATCACTTCGAAGTGTGTTACCTCTTGCGAGCAGTGAATCATTGGAATGTTTAGATACACTCTCAAACCTAGTTTGAGCAATCGTAATCTCCATGGTTGCTTGGGCACCTAGGGCACCACTTGAACTAGTTCCTAGGGAACTAGATTCATTAGGTGTTATCTTGGATTGGGTCTTATTGATGTTACCACTGTCCTACTCTACTTCTAAGCTAGAAGCAGTAGTGGCAGCCCTCACCAAACTGTCACCCAACTCCTTATGGACAGCCTCATCTGCAAAATTTTCAATAGGATCACTAGACTGAGGTACCTGAGTGTCCTTTCTTTTAGGCTTCCTAGGTTGTTGTGTCTTTTGAGGTTGAGTTGATGGTTGAATAATGGTGGGTGTGTAATGGGGATCAGTTGGAATTGCTAAACCTTCACCTAATTGTAATTGGTTTTGTACTACCATTGTTTGAAATTGTTGGGAATTATAGATTTTATGAGACAAAAGAACAAAAGAATGAAACAAGAAGGACTTAATCGACAGATTGGGAAGTTACAAGATGTAACTTAAAGAAGGACTTAATGATTGGGAAGTTACAAGATGTAACTTAATGATGGACTTAATGATAATTAATAGCATTAATGTGTTTGATTAGAATTCTTTGTAACGTCTTATGGTCTCTATTATATAAAGAGACATAGACTCATAGGTTTTAAATCCATCCATAGAAAACACAGACTTCTCTAATGAGAGTCTGATTACAAAGTGTGTGCGCTTTGTATATTAGTTAGTTAGTTAGTACACCATAATTAGTTGGTGTAGCCCCATGTTATAGGTTGGGGTAAATAGGAATGTTCAATGGAAAAACCTTGTTCAATAACAATTGTGTGTGTTTTATTCCGCTGTGCATAATTGTTACAATTGTTATTGGGTAAAACGATCCTAGATGGGTTTAAACGATCTTCACAAGTGGTATCAGAGCCTGGTGGCTCTCGATCTAGGATCATACAAGGTTTTTGAAGAAACCCATAAACCCTAATTTTTAAGAAATCGATTTGTGGTTAAAGTTTTATGGGGTTTTTGAGTTAATTGATATAATAATATTTATAATTATCCTCTCTACCTTAATTGGTATGCAATACAATTGTAAATCATTGTTACTATCAAGAGTTTCTATGAAGAATGGAAGGCACTTGCTCAAGTTCATGAAGGTACTGCTCGAGGTACTGTTTGACAAGTATGCTTCTATTCGAAATACTGCTTCATTATCTCAACGTACTGATCGTTGTGAAAAACGTACCGCTGTTATTTTCGAGGTACTGCTAGGTTTCATCGAGAAGTTAGATTATACTGCTAGCTTTTGTCGATATCGGACATAGCGTAATTTTTGGTTCTCGGATGTGAAGACGATATCGTACAGTGCATATTTTTAGATGGATTTGAATCTCAAATGCTTCGTATAAGGGGAGATATAATGGATCGTATTTGGAGATTAATTAAAGAGGTGGGTAAGAAGAAATCGAATATTACTTATTGATGTCGTAGTTGAGTTTCACAGGTTGCGTTTCTTTCTATCTTAAAACTGTGGTTGGCCTTTTAAGATAACTTGTTCGTGTTACACTTGTGTGACGAAGACTTGACAAATTAGCAGGGTGTGTGATTTTTTCTTATGGTGCTTTAATGCTCACACTTGCTATCACTTACGGAGTTAGATGTTGTGTCGTGTCTCATATAGATGAGATTTTGCCAAGCGGTGCGGGTTTACTTATAGTTCATAGATTTACTTATAGTTCGCCGTCAGTGGATAGTTGCACGACATAAGACACAAGCTTTGGAAAATCAACTTCTTCAACAAATTTGTTATACTCAGTTTTTTCATTAGTAATCACTTACTAGAGCCTACAGAGTTCGAGATTCAAGAAGATGGTAACATATGGGTTCCAGGGAATGCTTATTGTTTAATTGTTTAACCATCTACATCTACCACTTGAGGGGAAGTGTTTACAAGTTGCTTATCAACTGAAGACCCCTATTGGATGATTACAAAAAGGGGAAGAAGACTACAAGAGATATAGTTTGCAACTTTGTATTGTGGTGACATGTTCAAGAAGATCTTAAGTCAAGGGGAAGTATTGTTTCATTCAGGGAGATGGTACATCTAATCTTCAGGGGAAGCTTAGGCTTTATGATGAGTTCAAGAAGAAATTGTTTGTTTTGTCATCATCAAATAGGGGAAGAGTGTTGGGAATTATAGATTTGATGAGACAAAAGAACAAAAGAATGAAACAAGAAGGACTTAATCGACAGATTGGGAAGTTACAAGATGTAACTTAAAGAAGGACTTAATGATTGGGAAGTTACAAGATGTAACTTAATGATGGACTTAATGATAATTAATAGCATTAATGTGTTTGATTAGAATTCTTTGTAACGTCTTATGGTCTCTATTATATAAAGAGACATAGACTCATAGGTTTTACATCCATCCATAGAAAACATCGAATGATGAGAGTCGAATAGTAAAAGTGTGTGTGCTTTGTATATTAGTTAGTTAGTTAGTTAGTACACCATAATAGTTGGTGTAGCCCCATGTTATAGGTTGGGGTAAATAGGAATTGTTCAATGAAAAACCTTGTTCAATAACAATTGTGTGTTTAATTCGCTGTTGCATAAATTGTTACAATTGTTATTGGTAAAACGATCCTAGATGAGTTTAAAACGATCTTTACAGAAATAAAGGTGTTACTCTACCAGAAAAACCTTTGCCTACCCTTATCATATTTCCAAAAATCATTTTAGTGTGAGAGGGTGCAATATAAATTCTCTTATGAGTTGGCAGCCCATCAAGTTGTTGATCCAAAAATACTTGTACAAACCATGGATACATCAAAAATTTGCCAGACAAATTATCCAAGTTTCTAATCATACTATCAAAAATGAATTTTAAAAAGTTAAAATTTTAATATGTAGCTAAGCAGATAATGGCAGATGCCATAGTACTACTAAAATTATTCCATGCAGTAGTCTTTGGACTTAGACACTTTAAATAGTATGATTAAAAATATTTCCATTGGGGGAAAAGACTGGTTTATAAAAGGTTAGTTTTTGTGAAATTTTCTCATACCCCATCAATGTAAGTTGTAAACCCCCAAAATCGTGTCGCAGCGGAAGTATGTCCGGGGGAGTTACTTCATAATACACAGCGCTAGATACAAGAGAACGACCTCTAAATGTGTCGTTTGAAAAATAATTGTGTTTCCTTTGAAAATTGTATAAACATTTTGTCTCATAATTGCATCACCATGAAAAACTTGAATGTATAGACTCCAATGCACTTCAAGTAAGCCAAGTATCTATATCACCTGAGAAAAACATGCTTAAAATGGTCAACATAAAGTTGGTGAGTTCATAGGTTAGTTTAAATATGAATGTAAGTTTCAATGAATGTATTTGTCCACAGTACCATGTAAAAATCCTAAAGATTTATAAAGAATGCACGACACATTTTATGTCACCAAAAAAGACCAATCTTATCCCAAAGAATTTATAAAGAATGCAGATCAATTTACATGTCACAAAGTACCTAATCTTATCCCACAAGATTTATAAAGAATGCTGACCAATTTAATGTCACCACATGTTTCAAGTATGTGTTGTTTTTTACCACTTTATATCAAGGCACGTAAATATCTATGTAAGTATCAAAAATGATTACAAATTACTCATAAAGTTCATGAAAAACTGATGCACTAATAAAATAGTAAGAGTTCATATGTAAGTATTGTGGGCCCTATAGGCCCAACCAATCGTAATCCGACATGTTATAACGTTCGTTTGCCCAGTGATAGCTAATCACCCGAACGGGGATTGTCAATCCCGAATAGATCTATTTTATAACATTCGCGTAGACAACATGCTATAACGTTCGTTTGCCCAGTGATAGCTAATCACCCGAACGAGGATCACACCCGAATAGATCTATTTCATAACATTCGCGCTCACCCTCCAAGTGATTTACAGTTCATGAAGCTGTGACGTAGACTTATATATACCCATCACAGGTGTCCCCTCCAAGAACACCCGGGCAGTGATTTAAAGAATATATACTCCCATTACTGATGTCTCATCCAAGAACACCCAGGCAGTAAAGTAAAAATATGTACTCCCATTACCGGTGTCCCCTCCAAGAACACCCGGGTAGTACCATTTTGTCTCGGTCTCAATCCGCTGAAGCTATCCGTAATCTTTTTCAAAGTAAAAATATAGCAATTCGTGACCAAAAATGAATCAAGTAATGTACCATAGCGAGCTAGGTAAATGAGTATGTAAACAATTTGTAATCAAACCATGTAGCATATTTTCATCCCAAAAATATATATAACCGTTATCCAAAACGAGTAAAAGTGAGGCTATGAAACTCATAATATCCTTTAAAAACAATCACATTGTTATAAGATAACACAGTAAGTAAAAAGTTTGTAGACAAGCATGTATCCCCCTCGCGGGTTTATAAATCATTCAAAAGATTAAAAAGCGAGGTTATGAACTCACATTGATGTTGTAGAACGATTTGCAGAACTGCACATATTAAGCACATCACAAATGGAAAGAACGGAACGGCTCGATCAAGAAGTTGCAATTTATCTTAACAGCTAAGTCCCACTAGCCTAGGATAATGTATTTGGGTTTTCCGATGAATGGTTACGTCAACGCGACACGTTGATAAAAGATTTAGATTTAAAGTTGTAATACTTTGGTGGTTGGTTAAATAAATAAATTGAAAAGCAAACGCAAAGTATGTTAATATATTCTGTATATATTACATATGAAAAATAAACCTTTATATAACTCATACCGTGAGTTATATAACAGATACAAACAATCCAAAAATTAATGTGACGTATATAATGCTTTGCAAGTATTATATAATAAGTGTGAGTAAATAATTAAACCAATTATTTTGACACCAACTTAATTAATAAAAAGACTTTGAATAAAAGTAGACACATGTCTTAACGTTATTAATTAAACAACCGATGTTTGTAACAGTTTATAATCATTATAAAATATAAAATAATATTTTATAAATTATATTTCGTTTCTTCTACGGGTTGTGTCTAAAACAGTTGTCTCATTGTAAAAGTATAGTTTTCGTTCATTGGTGGGGTTATTGTATAATACGAGTTAATGTATCTTTAAAATATATCTTGGTTCCTTTATCGGTTTCTAAAATGATAGCAGTTTTAGTGAATCATAAATATAGGAAATTATATAAATTTCATCATGACTTTCCCGTTTATATAACGTTTCTCATACTCGTAAAAGCTAATGTTTTTCCTCTTTCCAAACAAACTGTGTTGCAATATTCTCGTGTTTTAAATATATATATATATATAAACTCAACTAAAATAAAAATTATTACAATTAAATTAACCATTAACCACCTTTTATATATATCCAGTTTTAATATTTCCAAAACCTTATGTTATATTTTTACTTGTTGTTTCGCTAAACCAAACACACCCTTTTTGTTTTTCTATAATACCAAATGAACCCCGGGTCAATTTGTACCTAACCAAAACGCACCCTATTCGTGGTTAAAATACCAACCACACCCATGGTGCCTGCGGAAGCTAAACAAACGCACCCTTGTGTATTTGGTCCAACCTAACATGCCCTCCCCGGCTGTCCCGAAACCAACGCACCCCTTGGTGCATTTATAAACCAAACAAAACCTTGTTGGGTTATCCCGAAACCAAAACGCAGCCTCACGGCTGTTTAATATCAAACCATATGCACCTTTGGTTGGTGAACCCACCTGAACGCAGCCCTTAGTTGCTGCCCTCAAACCCGACGCACCCTATGGTGTTAAAACAACCAATCGCACCCTCCCCTGGTCTGACCCGTAACCCCATGCACCCCGTGGGTCTGACCTGACAACCACACGCACCCTTTTAGGGTGGCTGTTAGACTCAAACCGATCCCACCCGTGTGGCTGTCACAGCCAAACGTACCACATTCGGTGGCTGACCCGGACCCGAACGCACCCTTTGGTGGTGAAAACCCAGCGCACCCTCGTTGGTGTTAAACCACCTAGACCAACGCCCCTTGTGGCTGTTTATGTCAACCCACCACGCACCCTTGAGGTTTTAACACCAAACCAATGCACCCGTTTGGTGCCGGTAAAAACCAAACGCACCTTTGTTGGGTGTTTATAACAAACCCACTCGCATCCTTATGGTGGTGGGGAAGGCGGTGCATCGCCAGAAAAATGAAGAGAGGGGGTGGGGGTGATGGTGACGATGATTAGGTGGTGCGTGGGGTGAAGGCGTGGTGTTTGGATCGCGGAGGTGGCGGTGAGGAGAAAGGGAGGTGGTCGGCTATGGCTGCCGGAGGGGGAAGGAGAAAACAGCGCGTGGCCGCGAGTGAGTATGGGGATCGAGTAGATCCGGTAGTAGGGAGTCTTTTGGATTCGACCGGAATAGTCTGCCGGAAAAGTTTTCCGCCGGCGGCGGCGGCGTGGTGGTGGTCGGAATCCGGCAGCGGCGGCGGGAGCTCGTCAGAATATTTGAGAGAGAAAGAGTGAGGTTTGTGTATGTGTTTTTATTTGTACAAAAAAATGGAAATGAAATAAAAGATTATATATATTAAAATTTATAAATCAATGTGACAAGTATAGATAAGTTTGGGGTAAATTTCATAAATATTACCACAGGGACCAAAAGCGTAACTTTTGAGAATTATTTTGTAAAATAGCAGTTCGAGACTCGTTTGAGCGACTTAACAGATGATTCAACGCGCGAAACTTGCGCTGTTGTTTTCCAAATCATTTTTCTGATAAAAATGAGTATTCACTTGA
>BQNB010035604.1:0-50739 GCA_026074375.1 Tanacetum coccineum
AGGATAGAAAAGGTACCGAAAATATCGCAGTCGATCACTTATCCCGACTTGAAAACAATGAGACAAGCGATGATAACTTTCTCGGAGAAACTCTTATGGAAATCAACACCAAAGACGAACCGTGGTTCACAGACTTTGCAAACTACCTAGTCGGTAATATTATAACAAAAGGGGTGACATATCAACAAAAGAATAAAATTTTCTTTGACCTCAAACACTACTTTTGGGAGGAACCTTACCTTTCAAAATATGTTCTGATTGTATGATCAGACATTGTATATCTAGAATAGAAACCCAAACCATTTTAGATAAATGTCACCACTGACCAACAGGTGGACATTATGGACCCAACATAATTGCTAAAAAAGTACTTGATTCAGGATTTTACTGGCCAACAATCATCAAAGAAGCTCATACTCTAGTTCGCTTATATGAAGCATGCCAAAAGACCAAAAATATATCAAAACGTGATGAGATGCCCTTAAACAACATTCAAGTATGTGAAATTTTCGACATATAGGTTATCGACTTTATGGGACCATTTTCGAAATCATATAAGTTTGAATACATTCTTGTCGCTGTTGATTACGTATCTAAATGGACCGAAGCTTAAGCTTTACCAACCAATGATGCCCGAGTAGTAGTAACCTTTCTGAAGAGACTATTTTTCCGTTTTGGAATGCCCAAAGCTCTAATCAGCGACCGAGGTACTCACTTCTGTAACAAAATAATGGAAAAAACCATGAAAAGATATGGAGTTAACCACCGCTTCTCTACATCTTATCACCCTCAAACTAGTGGTCAAGTTGAAAACACGAACAGAGCTCTCAAAAGAATTCTTGAAAAAACTGTTAAAGACAATCCTGCTATTTGGTCAAGAAAACTTGATGACGCTCTGTGGGCTTTTCGCACTGCCTACAAAACACCTACCAGTACTACACCATACAAACTAATATATGGAAAGAACTGCCACTTACCATTCGAAATTGAACACCGTGCATACTGTGCACTGAGAAATTGCAACCAGATCACATCGCTGCTGGTGAGAAAAGAATGTTTCAGTTACATGAGTTAGACGAACTTAGATACCAAGCCTATGAAAACTCTCGTCTATACAAGGAAAGAACCAAAGTCTGGCATGACAGAAAATTACGAATGAGAAAAGAATTCAAACAAGGAAATAAAGTTCTGCTATTTCACTCAAAATACAAATTTAAACAACCGAAACTCAGATCTCGATGGTTAGGACCATATGTAGTGAAACATCAATATCCATCCGGATATGTTAAACTTTATGGAAAAGATGGAAAGACGTTCAAAGTCAATGGCCATCGACTTAAACTATATCATGAAGAAGATAATAACTCAAGGGAGGCAGTTACTCCTTTCTTCCTAAATTGAATGACTCTCGAAGTACGAGTCTAGCTAACGACTCTCTTAAAAATTAAGCGCTTCTCGGGAGGCAACCCATGGTTCACTTAAGTGTGGAGGAGTCCCTCTTCCATTCTTCTACTAATATCTTTTATTTATTTTCTAAAAAAAATCAACAAAAATATTTTCTTTTTGTGTGGTCTTGTATGTTTACTTTTATGCAAGTACTTTAGCCTTAAGATATGGAAAATTACAAAGTATGCTCAAGATAGCTCTACTACAGCTATGCATTTCTCTATGCCTCGGGAAGTACCGTTATCCTTTAATTTTCCTTATTTTATCTCTATTATTAATTATCACATTGAGGGCAATGTTCAACTTAAGTGTGGAGGGGAGCCAAATAGGAAAAATTAATCATATCCCTCTATGTTTGCCCTATTAAAAACTTTCCAACTAATATTTTATGAAAAATTATAATTATATGTTTTCAAATTAAAGTAAAAAATGCTCTTAGAAGGCAAGTCCAACCGGATTGACATTATAGCTAGCACACCCTAGTCTACTAAATTGTGAGAATTTTAAGCCTTTAGAATATTTAGGTATCCACTTTTGATACCTAAGATAATTGGTGCCTTTAGCTTGTTCGAGTTAAGGTTTGAATGTAGTCATATGTGTCTATTCCATTGTTACGGATGTGTACGTATGGTCTTTGTCTCCTTTTCTAGAACATTGGTATTGGTTGATATTTATGTTTGAGAGAGCCGGCAATTTAGAAGCTCTAGAACTTGTGCTTAATCATCATTTACTAGACCGAAGCCTATCACATGAAATGTATCCCGCAAGTCCTTGTTCCTGCAAGCACTCCTTTTAATGCTATATTACTGAAATATCTAAAAGTTTAATGAAGAAGCTCTGTGCCAAGCCTTATGAAAAAAAAGAGTTATATATGTGTGTTATAATAGTTCAAAGAAATAAAGGCTTATGTTCGGCGCATGAAGATTGGATCCTCTCTAGTACTAAAGTTCCGCCCTTCGTTCAGGTTTATGTGTTAAGTACAAGCCTATGGTAGCTGTCTAGATTATGTCTGTGCAAATTGAGTGTTCTTCACAATAGCATATTTAACCCTATCTGAGTAGCTGAGTGAATTTTAAAATCAAACACTATCCCTGTGTGTGGTGCTATGTTATATATCTATGCATGAAAAGCTATCCAATATGCAAACTCTTATAAAAATCCAAATTTTCTCCAAGTCACGACAAATGATTTTATTTTTTCGCTTCCATTGCTTAAGGGTAAGCAATAAACTAAGTGTGGAGGGATTTGATAACGCCCAAATTATACATATTTCTATGGCATTATTTATGTATATTTGATCATTTCTCATGAACTTTTGGTACTTAAATTAGCTTGAATTGCTTATAGGTTCACTTGAAGACACTACAGACCCAAGCTCAAAAATCTATACATTTTGGGAGGCGAATACAAGAAAAGAAATATTTCTAGCTAAAGTTCATTAAGTCCGCCGCACTTATAACATTGTGCGCCACACTTTTTCCAATGTTTGAAGAATTAAAGTCTAATAAATGCACCTACATTAACTACTCAAAACCGTCGCACTTATTTGTAAGTGCGCCGCACTTCCAGTAAAAGCCATTAAATGCTATCGCATTAACACCCAAAATCCGCCACACTTTTTCCTAAGTGCGCCGCACTTTGCACCCAAACTTGCCTATAAATTGAGGATGAATTTTCATCCTCAAAGCACTCATCCTCACTATCCATCTCATTATACAAATCATCCCACACACACATACTTCCCTCCTCACTAAAAACACCAAAAAATACCTCTTCCATTGAAGAAAAAGATCTAACGATAAAGAACAAAGACGTTTTCCTACTTAGTTATTGAAATAATGGAAGTTTATGTAAAGGGTACTTTTGTTATGAATTCCTTAGCCATGAGAGGCTAAATCTCTCATGACTGCTCGGTGAAGTTACGATAATGAATAAGTGTTTGGTATGATCTTGATCGCTTTAATCTTAAGCTTATGTTGCAAACCTGTTATATCTTATTCTATCTATTTTTGCTTATCAACTTAGATTATATAATCATATCGGTATAGGTCGAAAGACCCGTTATGATCTATGTGGTTTTAAAGATTTGTCTATGGTCTTTAATGTTTGTGCCGAGAAATCTACTTTCGTAAATTGATAAACAAAATAAGCTTGGATATAATAATAAATGGATTATTTGAGTGACACAATTGGTTTAGTTAACTAAATATAAGGCTTGAGTTAAGCAAGTTAGTTTGTGAAAATGTTTTCTGACGAGAAATCATTTTTATAAGTTAAAGTCCCATATTCGAGGTCAAATCATTTCCAACACTTATAAGTTATTTTCAACTATCTGAGTAGTCATCTTTAATATCATTGGTAAAACTAAAGTTATTTTCAAAATTGTTGAAGTCTACTTTCTTTATGATTATCTGAACACTACTCTAATCCCTATGGACGACCTGGTCTTACCTAAAATGATTATACTACATACGTGGGTTATACTTTTACCTGTGTGTTTCCATATAATTATCTGGTATTTTTAGTCTTATAAATTTAAATCTTTTAAAACACATCAAGTGTATGTCAAACCTCCTTGGTGGGTTTACACATGAAGACTCGCTCGTACTCTTTGTTAGGTAGAGCATTGTTGATAGTCATCTTGGCTTCTTCATTCTTACCAAGTTGTTTCTTCTTAATATCTTTGAGAAGTTCATATAGCATTTCATTCATTAACTTTGTTTCTTCGTCTTCAACTTTGAAGTAGAAATCACCGTTTGGATGACTTTCCATAAGTCAATGTATTTGGACTTGAAATAAATCTCAAAACGGGATTTCCAAAAGCAAAACACATTTGGTTTTAGCAAATGTGATCATTGCATAGAACACCCCTTGATGTAGTTCTCTTAAGTCATGGATCTTAACTCAACTTTTTCAAACATAAGAGTTAGGATTTCAAATTTTTGAAAAAGAAGTTTTCAACTTAAAACGACTTCTCAGGAAGATTTTAATGCTTGAAAACTTGAGCAAGCTGCTCTGATACTAATTTTAGACCTGTAGATGGGGATGAATACGGTTTTCTTGAATTCTTTGAAGTTTATGAAACTTCAAGTCTCGAAAGAGCCGAGTGGTTTATAAATCTACTTTGCAAAGTGAACAATAATAAGACAGAGAGAAGAAGAGAGAAAAACAGACACCACCATATATACTGGTTCAAGGGGGTTTAGTCCTTTTATACGTCCAGTTCGAATCTACAACACCGATACTATTCCTACCTATGGTATTCTGCCTCAGAAGAGTTACTACCTACGGTTTTTTGCCTCAGAAGATTCTTATGGTGGACTATAAACCGTATTATAATTTAACTCCACCGACTTTCAACAAAGCTCGGCGCTCACACAGAAGAGTTACTACCTATGGTATTCTGCCTAAGAATCCACCACTAAGAACTCGTGATTTGACTTAACCTATAACTCTAAAAAGCCTTTCCCTTGGAAGCTTATCAAACCCCAACTATATCCCCAATGATCTAGGCTTGATCTTACGGATACAAGACTTCCGTTATAAGTCGACAATAAAAGATAATTTGATTTAAGAATCAAATACCTAACCTAGCCTAGAGACTCGATTCTAAAGAAAGGTATGAGAAAGAAGACCCTCGACAAAACACACAAGTATAGATTAGGTACTTGTGTGGCTCTCCTGCGGAGATGTGTGTTCTTAAATTGATGATAGAGGAGAAGATTAGAACACTTTAATGTTTAGACTTAGAAGATTAAAGAAGAGAAAAGAGAGGAAAGAATGTTTGCAAGAGGTGAAGAATACAAAAGGCAAGAGGGGGTAGTTATAGGACAAGAACCCAAAAATAGGAAATGAAGTTCGCTTGTCGCGTGTTGGCCATGCGTGGACGCGTGCCCAGCACGCCAGATACCCAAAGCCATTTTTTGGGTTCTTGTCTTTTTAATTACCCGCTCTTGTTAAACCCCCAATTGTACTTCATGCTATGACCTTTCGATCATTCTACACTCAAGGTCAACCAACTTAAATAGCCATTTTATAAAAGCATTTTGTGAAGTATTAAAAACATTTTGCTTTTCCGATAAAGTAAAGTGAGAAAAGAATTATCAGAAAGGGTATTTTGGGTATTCCTCAAATGTGTAACTAGCCTAGTTAAGATCCAACTAAAGATAGAAAGGCCTAGTTAGGAACTAAGATAATATTCTTGGAATGTTCTTTGCTTGGTAAGAAAGGGGGAGAATTTAAAATTTGAATTTCAAATCTTTCAAGCACATGTTGGATAAGAATGAAGGAGGGTTGGCAATGAGTTGTCATGATGTAACACATAGGAGCCTCTTAATCTTGTTTAAAATTGAGGGTGAGGATGTGAGAAGTACACTTGGATAAATGGCAAGATCAAGGGTAGAGAGAAGGTTATGTTTGTTGTGTGAGTGGGAAGAGGTGTTTGTGAGAGAGGTTGTGTTTGTTTGAGATGAAGCATCAATCCAATGGTTGAGAAGAGAATGAGGGAGTTTAGATTGATGAGATGGATTGATCAAGGGTAGTTATGAAAGTGTGTTAGTTGTGTTTGTTTAAGAAACAATACAAGGGTGGAGAAGTGAAAAGTGTGGTAAGTTGGATGGTTGACATGGCTTGATCAAGGGTTGAGATGAATAAGTATGTATGTGTGCAATTTGAATTGTATGGAGAAGAAGGTGAATAGTGAATATGTGGTGGAGAATGTTTTGAAATGATATGGAAGATTATGGCTGGGAATGAAGGAGACACAAAGATACATAAGGTACAAGAGAAGTACATTGTGTAAGGAATGTGAGTTGGAATTATTAGGGATAAGATTTGAGGTTTATTTGGTGAAGGGTTATGTGTTTAGGCTTGAAGTGCGTTCAATAAGATAAGTAAGAATGTAATTGGGTTTAGGATGAAATCAAAGGATCGGTTTGGGTTAATAATCACATTGCCATTAAAAAGAAAAAAAATAGGAAAATGTGATTATGATATTGTTTAGGAAGAAAGTGCTTAGAGTGTGTGTGAAAGAAGTGTATCACTTGTTGGGTAAGAAGGGTTGAACAAGTGATTAGATAGAGTGGGTTGTAGGAGTGTATATTAAAGAGTGAAATCACTTGTTGGGTTAGAAGGGTTAAAAAACTAATTAGATAAAATGGGTTGTAGGAGTATATAGAAGAAGTGAGGCTTTGTCCATGTAAGGAATGAGTTTGTAAAACATTTAAGAGTAAGAAAGTAAGAAAAGTCAAAGTATAATTAACTTCCAAATACCATAAACTCAATTAGTCATTTAGAATTTAATTCAAGATAATCAACATTGGATTTGATTACTAATCATCTTGATGCAAACAGCTAAGTGCTTTTCATCTTAAGTAAATCATACCCCATAGCGAGAAAGGACGCGTTTACGCAAAGTGACCTTCGACTTAGTTTGACCAATAAGGGAGTAAAACCCGTTATATGATTAAGATCACCGTAAATCCAGATTAAGGTCAAATGATTGCTTTTGCTTGTTGGTGTGTTAAACATATGATCATACTAGGTTTACAAGAGAGTTTTGGCCTTGGCTAGAGGCGTTTGATAAAAGATTTGAGTTGGCGTTTTATAGAAAAACGAGAGGATTTGTTTTTTCTCCTCTCTATGTCTAAATCTCATTTGGAGTGTTCCCAAATGCTCAAATATCATGTACATACCTTTATTGAAGTTTCCACATGTGTCGGGAAGAGGAAAGCCGACAAGTGTAAAATCCACAAAACAGATTTCGCGTGTGGAGTGCTAGCCACCCGCTAACGCGTGCCCAGCGCGCCAGATTGTGAAATCTGGTTTTACGGATTTAAGCTACTCTTTGTTATTTTACGTTTTACGATTGTATATTTGTCATCATGAAATATAAAGGAGATCATAGTCAATGTTGCATCAACATAATCATTTACCTCTTCAAGACGCGGACGTTTACAACTATAATCGAACCTTGCTGGATCCATCAAAATCACCAAGAACTACAAAAACCGTAAACCTAATTAATTCTAATAGATAAGTAAAAGAATGAAACCCGGCCACAAAAACTATAAACCCAATCACATAACCCTCAAAACAATTAATTCAAACAGATAAGTCAAACAATATAAATTGTTGAGAATGACCTTATTTAGAATGACCTTATTTACTTGAAGCTTATTAAGCCCAAAAATAGCCAGCAAAAGTAGGCATCATCAAATACCCAACAATACCGACTATAATCACCATCCTCACACACCCATGAGATGAATGATAACCCAACACATGTACACTATGTGTAACCAAAACTAATAATGGTGGAATACACTTATCCCACATGCAATAACTCAAAGCAATGAAGTGGATAAACAATGGTGGAGACTAGAGCGGTGTTAAGGTCAAAGGTGGATAGGAGCGGGTTGGAGTAGTGTTAGGGTCAAAGGTAGGTGAGGTTTATATGTGAGGAAGGGTGTGTCGGGTCGGGTCGGGTGGGTCAGCAGTGGGTGAAGATTATATGTGAGGCAGAGTAGGTCGGGTCGGGGTCGGGTCAAAGTCGGGTTGGGCGACGGGCCATGGGTCGGCATTCCTGGTTATTGTAGGTTTATATAATTAAAATTCAAAGCAATGGGAAACATTCGATCAAGCAAGGAATTAACAATAATAAAAACATTATTTTAAAAAGTTGGTACAATCAAAACGATTAGAGCTTAGTCGTAAAAATCTATCTTGAGCTTGTAATATAATCGGGGTATAGTTTTGTTGTAAGCAAAAGATAGAATGGTCATTTTATGTTTAAATTACAATTATCATGGGTCTTTTGTTTTTAAATATATATAAATTAATTATTTAGTATATAGGACAAATTTTGTGTTTAGAAAGGATATATACGTAATTTTAAATTTATGATGGATATATATACAACTTTTAGTCTTTTGAATGATATATATGCGATTCCCTCTATTTTTGAAATTCTTAATCTAATTTCAAACTAAATTAATATCTATAATAAAACTAGTCCTTATCTAATAAGTAAATAGCTATCGTATAAGGAAACAAATATCTTTTAAAGTCGAGCCTGCATATCCCCTTAGTGATATTTGGCCGATCGAGAAGAGCCCATTATAGTTTTTCTAACTTTGTTTAAACCAACTCAATTAAAATATTATTTACTAGTTAATTTAATTAATCTCAATTGGAAGTTAAGCCCAATTAGTAAATTACTCATTCAGACCCTGAAGACATTCTTCTTATACATATTTTTATCCGCATTACGCTTTTATTCTTATATTTTGATATATTTGATGAACAATTGATACTTAGTAAATTATATTTGTGATTAGGGGTGCATGTGAGGTGTCAAGAGGAAATCTGAGAAAAACGTGCAAAATTAGAGCTAAAACAAAGTTTGAAAGTCAAGCTCAATGCTTCGCGGCACACATGCATTGTTTTAACCACATCTTGCTCATACGGACACTGGATGAATTGATTTAAAAGGCCACAGAAAGAAGAAAGAATCATCTACAACTTCTCTTTTAGTGAAAAGTTATGAAAGTGCATAAGATCACCGATTTCGAAGTCAACACCGGCGGACTTTCACTCTGACAAGAAAAAGAAGAATGTATGGAGGTTTTAAACACAAGTGTGTGGTGGCTCTTGTCTGATGCATATTTTGGTCCGTTAATTTTGTAACACCCCCAAAATAGGTCACAGCGGAAATATGTCTGGGAGCGTTACTTTATGAGTACATTGCACAAGATCTATGAGAAAGACCTTTAAATGAGTCGTTTGAAAAGCTTTCTTGTAATGTTTAGACTCCAATGCACATCAAGTAAGCCAAGCATATAATTCACCTGAGAAAAACATGCTTAAAAGTGTCAACATAAAGTTGGTGAGTTCATAGGTTTTTGTAAGTATAAATGTTGGATCAAAGATTTGTAAAGTGTGTATGACCATTTCAATCCTTATAATAGTCACAAAAATGTAAGTATACATGTTTAAATCAAAGTTTTATAAAGTGTGTGTGTGACCATTGCAACACATACAATAGTCACGACAATGTGATTATGACTTCATCCCTAAGTTCATGACACTGTGGCTTTGACGTGTATGTATGCCAATCTTTTCAGGCACTGTAAGTGTTCATATAATATAGTCTAATGTAATTTGATGTAATCACATGGTATAACCTTCGTTAGTTCAGTATCGCCGAAACTAGTGAGAGCTAATCACCTGAACGGGGATGTCAACCCTAAATAGACCTATTTTATAACATTCGCGCTTACTCCTCCATAATTAACAGTTCATGCCACTTAAGCTAATCCATAATCATTTTAATGAAAGTAAAGTTGTTGCATCCATAAGTGAAAACAAGTGATGTATCCCACCGCGAGATATGTAAATGAGTATGTAAACAAGTTTGTAATCAATCATATAAATGGGTTTGTAAATGCGCATGTATTCTCACCCCAAAAAGTGTTAAAGTATATGTAAAACGAGTAAAACGTGAGGCTATAAACTCACCTCTAGTGAAAGTAGTGATTATCGCAATATCAACAAAGTAATCGTCACAATTGATCCGGAATGAAACCTAATTAATTATAAGTCATATGAGTGTAATGTGTTTGAATAAATACCACATATATATTGTAGAGTTATATCGTCACCTAAAAGTGTTTGTTTAATTTATAAGATTGAAACAATATTTAAATCGTACTTGTAAAATAAATGTTCAAGTATTTGTGTTTGTGAAAAATATTATCCTTGTCCAACAATTGATTATTAGTTAATAACAATTGATTTACTTTTAGTATTTATATATTGATATTATATAAATAGTTTAATTGTTTTATAAGATAATATTTATAAAGTTAAAAACGTGTATAAATATTATATAAGTAATACGACATTATTTTTTAAAGTTTTTATAGCCCAAACGGGCCCAAAAATACTCGTAATCCACTTTTTATTATTCTAATAGGAACTTTTGTAGTTTTATAAAAATAGTGCACAAGAGTAATATAGTGCATAAAATCTTTATAAAATCATATCTTTCTTGTTTTAACTCCGTTTTACACGTTCTTTATACCTATGGTTTTGAATTAGGAAAATATATTAAAATATTATATTTAAAACATTTATAAAAATTCTGTAGAATCATAGTTTTTATAAAATAACTTTTATAAAAACACTTTATATATAATTAATTACCGTAATCTTGTAAAATTCATAACTCCTTCGTTATAGCTCTGTTTTTCAAGTTCCTTATATATTCGGAATCCTTATGAAATGTACTATTTAATTATCAGGTCTATACAATTTATAAAGTTTCGTATTTTTACATAATGTGTAAACTGTTCGGATATATATGTTTTATAAATTGTTTTTATAAGTTTTAACATTATTAAATTATTACAAGTCCACTAATTTAACTAATACAACATTTTTTGCATATCTTATGTCCTCTAATTTATATCCATCATTTTATATCCAAATAAAATGTCCTCATAATTATTTATTTATAAACCTTATAAATAAACTTTTAACAATTAATTCATAAATGATTTTTATAAATTAACCAACACTTGTATAAAATATGTTCTTACATTCTAACACATTTTAAAAATTATTTCATCATGGTTAAGTATTTATTCGATTATGAACATGCTTGTTTTATTTTATAAACTTTATAAAATAAATACTAGATGGTGATTACAATATAAAAATTATACATATATGAAAATGAAGTAATTATAAAGAGTAGGGTTTATGTTACCTTTTGAGAATGAATATAGATGATAAACACAATCTAACTTAAATATTCAACCCAAAATTCTTATAATAAAACCCAAGCTTCCTTGAGAACCCTATTTTTCTTCTTGTATTAAACCCTTGATTAAATGCAACCCAAGCTTCCAAATAACCTTGATACACCTTATATATTAATCTTGATAACACTAGTATACTTGTAGCCTTGGTAACTCAAAAATTATGAATTGTTTTGGTGTGGTGTTTTGAACCGTAGGTTTTGAGCAGAAATAAGAGAGTTGTGAGTTTGATTTCTTTGCAAATGTATAAGTGTGTATGAAGTTAACTTTATGCCTTCTATTTATAGGGTAAGACTTGGTAAAAACCACTTCATGAAACCATCAAATGGAAATCAAAAAGGATGATTTGGTTTGGTTCGGTTTTAGGGCATGGATTTGTGAATTGTTTATGTAGCTAGGTTGTAAGAAAGTAAGGTTATGTGTAAGAGATGATGTGCTGAAACAAGCATGTGTTATTTCTTTCTAGCCGATCATTAGCATGCTTGTATGACAAATATGGATGTCTTGATAGTTATTCATGCTTTAGGGTTTATCCAATGGATCTTGGTTATACTAGTTTAATGGTTAGTAGAGACTTCTTGATTTAATTTGTATATGCTTGTGTTGAGAAGCTATATATACTGCCAAGTATATAAATGTGTATATGTTTGTAATTTTTGGTATTGGGTTTATAGATTTGTTTAATAACTAGGAGTGTAAGAAAGACATGTTAGTGTTCGAAGAGATGTGACTTAGCAAGTGAGCATGGCATTTTTTTCTCCTTTTCCTTGATTCAATCCGTGTATGGCATTCTTGGGAAGACAAGGTGACAGTCTTGAAAGCTTGAAGAAGTATTACTCCCTTTTAGGTTAACCTTTGGATAAAGGTTATTATTGATTATGTTTTAGTGGAGGCTTGATATTTTAATTTGTGTTGTTTGTGTATATGTAGAACCGGATGTGTATATGTATGTGTAAGGGTTTATAAAGTCTTTGATATTGAGTATAATGATGGGTATTTGTTGAAGCGTAGATGGGTTTATGGGTTTGCATGCATGCATGGATGTAGTTTCTAGCGAAACGTAAACAGGTTTTACGTAACGAATAAAAAAAAAGTGAAAAGTCATAAATTATTTTCATAATAATTATATAACACCTGTTTGACATAAACTTTTATTTGTTTGATGCCCGTTTACGTTGATTTTTGATTTTTAGTTAACGCAGTTTAACTAAACGGTTGAAATTAAAAGTGAACGCGTAAAAGTTTAAAATAAATAGTTGAATATTTATTGACATAAAATAACCCAAAAATATGGATTGTTATAGTCTCCCCGTGTTAAAAGAATTTTTTCCTGAAATTCAGTTTGAGTTGCCTTTCGGAATGGTGTTGATGAAGAGGTGCGGATACTTATTTTAATCCTCCTATTATGTGCCAATCAACTTTGTTATCCTAATGTTTTTAACTCTTTGTTTATACCATGAAGACCTTTAGGATTTGGTGTAAGGTGATGTCGAGTGTAAAGGTCTATCTAGTTGCTATGGTTACTAATTTGGTTTCCCGTGGTAAGCACACTTTCTGAATACGCACACAAATTTTCTCTTCAAGAATATAAGTAGAAAATTGATTTTGACAAAAGTTTTAAGGTGACTACTCTTATGGCATGGTCCTTCTTGATTTATACATAGGTGATCATGCCATGTATATTTGAGGGCTAACGATGTGATGCTCATTTTTGTCAAAATAGTGCAAAATGGTAGTTTATATGATGAAAGCAACGTTGTAAATCCATAACAAGATAGTTCATAAAGTGATGATAAAATGATTGTAAGGTCATTTATAAAATGTTAGTGAAATATTTTGTCAATGATAGCAAATGGTTTATCATGTGATAGTGAAATGTTTCGTAAAGTTATAATGTTTTAGTAAGTAGCTTGTCTAAATAGATAGAAAATTAAAATGAGATTGACATTTTCATAATACATTAATTTGATAGATAATTGATTTAATTATTTTCCCTCTAAAATACTACATGGTTTCTAAATACTACAAACCTCCAATACAAGCTAGTACATAAATCATGAAGCAAGATATCTATGAGCGATGTCCGAACTGACTGGTCACTAACTCCTTAAGCTTCTTGAAGTCCTCTTGGTCCTGGCGATGGGACTCTTGAACCGAAACCAACTGACGCTCAATCTCAATACGAGCGCGTCTCTTATAGTTATGGGTAACCGTCTCGATTGCCTCCACAGTCCTAATCATAGCGCGCAAAGAAGCATTCTCTGCCTCAACAATATCTACTCTATTTCTCAAAGCCGTCAACTCCTCCTGTATGGGCACCCCTAGCAAATGCTTCTGTATGCCCCGTATTGCCTCCCTGTGTTGGGTTAGTGTCATCACCACGGTCGCTGCAGGAAAAACAACTGAAGCGACGGGTAATGGGTGGATAACATCCATACCGATGTCAATCGTATCTTCGAAATTCCCCTCGAAGGAATCAGCAGAGGCAGGAATAGTAGGCGCAACCATAACTTGTACAAGCAAGAGTTTATATAAATCGCCTTTATATGAAACCATGCAAGATGCGTGCAGTATGGAAGGTAAACATGATGCAAGATAATGTATGGTAAAATGAATATGCACGCATGGCAGGGATGGAAATGTAATCATGGCGAAATGGAATGTATCATGACATAAATGAATGATGGTATAATATAATATAAGATAAATTAATGTTTGGATAATATTTACGACATATGAGTTTATAGTATTATCTTGACTTAAGAAATGTTCTCTTATTTATATAAATAACCCTTATGAAAAATATACGTAAGGGAATGTAAGCATCTATGTATATATGTATGCATATATATGTTATGCAATCAAGTAGTGTAAGTAAGTAATGTAAGCAAGTAAGCAAGTAGTGTGTATGCACATGAAAAAGTTTGATATGATGCGATGTTTGTAAAAACAGTTATAGTCTAGGTAAAATATGCAACCTAGTTCTCTATAACCTTGGCTCTGAATACCAATATGTAACACCCCCAAAATAGGTCACAGCGGAAATATGTCTGGGAGCGTTACTTCATGAGTACATTGCACAAGATCTAAGAGAAAGACCTCTAAATGATTCATTTAAAAAGATTTCTTGTAATGTTTAGACTCCAATGCACATCAAGTAAGCCAAGCATCTAATTCACCTGAGAAAAACATGCTTAAAAGTGTCAACATAAAGTTGGTGAGTTCATAGGTTTTTGTAAATATAAATGTTAGATCAAAGATTTGTAAAGTAAGTATGATCATTTCAATCCTTACAATAGTCACAAAAATGTATGTATAAATGTTTAAATCAAAGTTTTATAGAGTGTGTGTGGGACCATTGTAACACATACAATAGTCACGACAATGTGATTATGATTTCACCTCTAAGTTCATGACACTGCGGCTTTGACGTATGTATGCCAATCTTATCAGAAACCTATAAGTGTTCATGTAATATAGTTCAATGTAATTCGATGCATGGTATAACGTTCGTTAGTTCGGTACCGCCGAAACTAGTAAGAGCAAATCACCCGAACGGGGATGTCAACCCAAATAGATTCATTTTATAACATTCGCGCTTACTCCTTTGTAATTAACAGTTCATGCCACTTGAGCTAATTCATAATCATTTGAATAAAAGTAAAGTTGTTGCGTCCATAAGTGAAAACAAGTGATGTATCCCATCACGAGATATGTAAATGAGTATGCAAACGAGTTTGTAATCAATCATGTAAATGAGTTTGTAAACGTTCATGCAAAAGGGTTTGTAATCAATCAGGTAAATGAGTTTGTAAACGAGTTTGTAATGAATATGTAAACGAATATGTAGATGAGTATGTAAACAATTTTGTAAACGTGTATGTAAACGAGTATGTAAACAAGTTATGAAATCAAGTATATAACAGTTTGTAAATGTGCATGTATTGTCACCCAAAAAAGTGTTAAAGTATATGTAAAATGAGTAAAATGTAAGGCTATAAACTTACCTCTAATGAAAGTAGTGATTATCGTAATATCAACAAAGTAATCGTCACATTCGATCCGGAATGCAACCTAATTAATTATAGGTCGTATGAGTGTAATGTATTTGAATAAATACCACATATATATTATAGAGTTATATCACCACCTAAAAGTGTTTGTTTAATTTATAAGATTGAAACAATATTTAAATCGTACTTGTAAAATAAATATTCAAGTATTTTTGTTTGTGAATAATATATTCCTTGTCCAACAATTGATTATTTGTTAATAATATTTGATTTAATATTTATAGTATTTATATAATCATATTATATAAATAGTCTAATTTTTTTATAAAATAATTTTTATAAACTTAAGAACATGTATAGATATTATATAAGTAATACGACATTATTTCTTAAGGTTTTTATAACCCAAACAGACTCGAAAACACTCGTAATCCACTTTTTATTGTTCTAACAGCAACTTTTGTAGTTTAATAAAAATTATGCACAAGAGTAAAATAGTGCATAAAATCTTTATAAAATCATATCCTTGTTGTTTTAACTCTGTTTTACACGTTTTTATACCCACGGTTTCGTATTGAGAAAATCTATCAAAATATTATATTTACAATATTTATAAAAATTCTTTACAGTCACAGTTTTTATAAAATAACTTTATAAAAACACTATATATATAATTAATTACCATAATCTCATAAAATTCATAACTCCTTCGTTATAGCTCTGTTTTTCAAGTTTCTTATATATTCAGAATCCTCATGAAATGTAATATTTTATTATCAGGTCTATACAATTTATAAAATTTCTTATTTTTACAGAATGTGTAAAATGTTCGGGTATATATGTTTAATAAATTGTTTTTATAAGTTTTAACATTATTAAATTATTACAAGTCCACTAATTTAATTAATACAACATCTTTTGCATATCTTATGTCCTCTAATTTATATCCTACATTTTATATCCAAATAAAATGTCCTCATAATTATTTTTAATAAACCTTATAAAAAAACTTTTAATAGTTTATTAATAAATTAATTTTATAAATTAACCAACACTTGTATAAAATGTGTTACACGTGTATATAATATGTTCTTGCATTCTAACACATTTTAAACATCATTTCATCATGGTTAAGTATTTATTTGATTATGAACATGCTTGTTTTATTTTATAAACTTTATTAAATAAATACTAGATGGTGATTAACAATATAAAAATTATATATGTATGAAAATGAAGTAATTATAAAGAGTAGGGTTTATGTTAGACCTTATGAGAATGAATGAAGATGATAAACACAATCTAACTTAAATATTCAACCTAAAATTCTTATAATAAAACCCAAGCTTCCTTGAAAACCCTAGTTTTCTTCTTGTATTTAACCCTTGATTAAATGCAACCCAAGCTTCCAAATAACCTTGATACACCATATATATTAATCTTGATAACACTAGTATACTTGTAGCCTTGCTAAATAAAAAACTATAAATTGTTTTGGTGTAGTGTTTTGAACCGTAGGTTTTGATAGAAAATGAGAGAGTTGTGAGTTTGATTTCTTTGAAATGTATAAGTGTGTGTGAAGTTAACTTTATGCCTTCTATTTATAGGTAGGACTTGGTAAAAACCACTTCATGAAACCATCAAATGGAAATCAAAAGGGATGGTTTGGTTTGGTTTTAGGGCATGGATTTGTGAATTGTTTATGTAGCTAGGTTGTAAGAAAGTAAGGTTATGTGTAAGAGATGATGTGATGAAACAAGCATGTGTTCTTTCTTTCTACTTTCCCTTGTTTGTAGCTAATCATTAGCATGCTTGTATGATAAATATGGATGTCTTAAAAGTTATTCATGCTTTAAGGTTTCTCCAATGGATGTTGGCTATACTAGTTTAATGCTTAGTAGAGGCTTCTTGATTTAATTTATATGTGCTTGTGTTGATGAAGCTATAAATGTGTATAAGTTTGTAATATTTTTGGTATTGGGTTTATAGCTTTGTTTAATAACTAGGAGTGTAAGAAAGACATGTTGGTGTTGGAAGAGATGTGACTTAGCAAGTGAGCCTGGTATTCTTTTCTTATTTTCCTTGATTTAAGCCATGTATGGAATGGTTGGGAAGACAAGGTGGTGGTCTTTGAAAGCTTGAACAAGTATTACTCCCTTTTCATTTAACCCTTAGATAAAGGTTATTATTATTTATGTTTTAGTGGAGGCTTGATGATTTAATTTGTGTTGTTTGTGTATATGTAGAACTGGATGTGTATATGTATATGTAAGGGTTTATAAAGTTTTTGATATTGAGTATAATGATGGGTATTTGCTGAACTGTAGATGGGTTTATGGGTTTGCATGCATGCATATATGTAGTTTATAGCGAAACGTAAATATTTTACGTAACGAATAAAATTAAAAAGTGAAAAGTCATAAATTATTTTCGTAATAATTATATAACACTTTTTTGACGTAAAATTTTATTTGTTTGATTCCTGTTTACATTGATTGTTGATTTTTACGCGATTTAACTAAACGGTTGAAATTAAAAGTGAACATGTAAAAGTTTAAAATAAATAGTTGAATAGTTATTGACGTAAAATGACCCGAAAATGTGGATTGTTACAAATTTACTCCTAAAATGATCATATACGAAACTTGGTCACCTTGGTCAATATGGGAAACACTCCTATCACTTTATAAACATTATATTTGCAGAGTGAAAAGAGGGACAACATAGACAACTTGTGGAGACCTTGGAACTAGAGGTGAGAGCCCTAAGATCAAAAGATCCAAACACCTCACTAAACCTCATACCATCACCACCACTCTAGGACATGAATTTACCTTGTCCTCAAAACTATTTACAAACCATAATCATCACCTTTTGGACACTTGATAATTAGAGGATTCACCCCAAATCCTTCTCAATCACTATGCTAAAACTCATTTCTAAACACCCAAAATTTTGACATTGTTGTTGATTTAAAGAAGACCAGTGACATCTCTCTTGGTTTCTTTAGAGGCTTGGGTTGTTGTTTGATTAAGTAATAATTTCATTATTGGAATGCTAGTTGGTTTTAGTCCAAAAATTGGTTTTTGGTTCTTGTTCTTTTATAGCACTTTGCTTGGGAAACATTGGTACATTTCTTATTACATAATAATCATGAATGTTTCCAAAGTTGCTATGTTGTGATGTTTGTTTATGGAGTAGCTTATTTATGGCTTGTTCTATGTCTTGTGAGATATATTTTTCTATGAATTCAATGATATTTTGCTTGTGATAACTAGTTTAACTCTTGGTATATTAATGCAAATGATATAGGCTGAAAGAATTAATTGTATACAATTTGTTTTGGAACATGTGTCTATTATGGTTCAATGCTATACTTGAATGAATTGTTTAGTGAAGTGATAACAAGCAAGTAAATATTGTTTTAGAGCTTGTCTTATGTTGGAAAAGCAGGTAAGTTTACAATCCTGGTTTAATATTATTTCATATGAATTGTGATTAATGATTTAATATAAACAACATTTATAGGTCAAAAGATTTAATGTGATTATTGATAGAAATACATGTTTGTGTTGATTAACACTTAATTGCAACTTGTGTGAATCTATTTGTAAGAGTCTAGCCTTGATTTATCTTCGGTTATTAAGAGCGTTTGGTACTTTGTTTTACACACACGTTTGGCTAATTGATAAGTGACAATCATATGGCCTTTGTTTCTTGATAACTTTATGTAAATTACTGGCAAACCTCTTGGGACGACCTTGACTTACCTAGGCTATCCTACACTCAAATGGGTTTACTTTTCCCTTATGTTTTTAGTCATAACATCAGTAATCCTAGTTATATAAATCTAAAGCTTTTGAAACACATCAAATTCTTGGCGCCGCTTCTAATGATTATTTTAAAGTTGTTTATTGATTGTTTACTTGTTGTTGCATGTTTCGTATGTTCATGCTTTTACTTTTCTAAAAAGTGTTAGATTTGTGTGCATAGTTCAAATACATAAATATTACTATCTTTTATATTATTTTCCCATAGGGTCACAAGCCTGTATGAATTAGAACTCTACTTGTATGAGTATATATATGTAGTATATATCACATCAAATTTGTTTACAGATTTACGAGTTCGGGAAATAAACCTAACATGTTTGACGAGCCGACAAGTAACAAGAAAGACTACAATAAGGGACGGCCCAAATAAAAGGAAAATAAAAATTTGGAAACTTCTATTGAATTTGAAATGAAAAGATTTATTAAATAGCTTTTGTAAACATGATAACGAATACTGGTCTTTTATAGACTAAAAAATTACACCACTTGTTACTAACAAGGTTTAGATGCCCGCGTTTCATTGCGACACATTTTGTATAGAGCATTTTTGTCAGCAAAGTATATAGCCAAGTATATGCATACAATTTAAAATCATCCAAGAAAAAAAGAATACTATTAAACTGTAAGCCCAGTAAGTGCATGTTATAATCACCATATTGCAAGCATATAGAGTCTTATATAGATCTATCATGAATGCTAACTTTCTACAATTAACATGTCACCGTACCAGATAACCATAAAGTATAGAAAGTTGATCCTCACTAAATTTCTTGCACGTTTGTTTATTCATTTCTACTTTTGAAATATTTTTAGTCTTTGGCAGCTATAGGAATAGCAGAACAAGGGTATTCAGTCTTCTTATTGACCTTTTTATTCCTGGAGGCATATACATGTCTTCATTTCTATATCTATAGTTTTGTTTTATATTGGTAGCCTTTTGTAACATATTTTGTAATAGGTTTACCTCATAGGTTTTGTACCTTATATCGGTAAGGCACTCAATTTCTTACTTCTTTCTTGGATGTAGGCCTATTAGTTCCTTAAGTATGTACCAAATACATATCTGCCATTTAATTCTACTTCTATTAATGTATAAATCATATGGTCAAGCGGGTTGAGAACAAGTTGAAACATGTAGTTCTGTTGTATCAGTAGGGTTTTGTTGACCATATACGTTATTTATCTAAAATTATCACATTTTAGTAAATGACTACTATCTCAAATAAGATTATAAAAGTTATATGGTTATAAAAGGTATATTCTTTCCGTTATGATAAATAGGCGGAGTCACGTGAGATTGACATTTATAGAAAAGGCAACCCATAATTTATTAAAAATAACAAAATTGTGCTTAAATTTGCTTTTTAAAACTAAATAATGAAGTAGCAAACTAAATGAAGTTGTACTCACAACTAAAAATTTGTATGCAAAGGCTTCACGATTGAATGTGTAGTTAGCTGTGGTAATGTTTGTTAATGTGCATGTTAAATTTTTGTTTTGTATTGTTATAGAGTGGTTGACTTATGAGTTACGTGTATTTAGTCAATATGCAATCCTTGAATATCTTTATCGCGAGCTTGAACAAGTTTTAGTCACCGTGTAATCATTTGACTATGTTTTGAATATGCCTTCTGACAAGTGAATATGATGATGGCGGTTTTAATAATTAACTAAGGAATACGTTGTGTATGGCTATGGTAGTTGATTGAATAATTTGTGTTGGAAATAACAAACAAATCATACAATACTACCATATTGCATATTACAATGGTTTGTAAGTCTGTGTGAATACGAGTTACATCATTGAACTAACTTTACTAATTTAAATAAGTGGTGGCGAATGATTTAGGGTCTTTAATAGAGGTGGAAGTATGACCTATTTACTTATGAATGTGTTGCTACAGTTCAATGTCACGTTTTAACCCCATCCTATTTTGACCCATTGCCTAACATGCCATCTTTTTTAGTAATTCATTTTTTATTTCTGTTACAAAAAATGTTGATATTTGATACTTATTTTTTTGTTACACAAAGCAAGCATGGATGATGATTGGTACATATGTTACAAATACAATATTTGTTAGGTATTGTCTACTTTAGTTATGAAATATACATACTTAGATTGCATTGTAACTTTTTTACACGATCTTACTAGGACAATTGTGTTAGATAAAATAAATCAAGGCAATATTATTCAGTGGTCAGTTGTAAAGATCAGTGAGTTGTGAATAATATCACAGCTAGAGTTGGCTCAATCGTACCACTAAACAATCTAAACATATCTTAGGTACTTGGTACGTTTACATATTTCTAATAGGTTTTGATATTTAAATTTGTTGAGATGCTGATTATAATTTTTGATGAAGAGACAGTGTTGTGATTGAATAGAGGTGATGTTGCATATAAGAGTGCTAAAAATGGTGGTTGGATATGCAGTTGAACCTCACAAGATCAAAGTGCTAAGGAAATGGGTAATTGTATGACTAGTTTCTTTACCTTATATACTAACTTTTGTCTGCATAAAAAATAAAGCATTGTAGTAGTGTATAGCAATTGACTATTCAAGTTTTATAAGAATGGCTGACAGTTATACAAAATAAAACTTTCAATGTGTCAAAAGTTTTCATTTATATCAAATACTTGGATTGATTTTCAAACAAGGTTTTATGGTTTCGATCAAATACCCAACAACCAACTAATTCACGACATCTATGAAGTCATAAGGTGGTTAAAGTTAGGTATTAGTCCTATGATCCAACTAGAATTAGAGGGATCTACATAGGGACATTCTATAGTCAAATTAGAAGTCCTTAGCTATGATTTGGAGATGAATGAAAAAGGGAATAATTTTGACTAAGGCATGTGTTATCACGGGAACAATCACAAAATGGTGATAGTAATGACGTCTTGGTTATCATTGAAGAGGTTGAAGAATGAAAAAGAAAAGTTATGTTAAGGGTAATAAGAAAGAGGCCCTCCATATACTTAGGCAGAAACTGGGTCAATATATATGCTATGAGAATCACAAAGATGATGTCTGGTATTAAAGATAGACATCATAGACCCAGTGATGAAATGCACAACCCTTCCCAGCCATTCAACTTTCTCTCAAAAGATTCTTGTCTCATTTGTCACGAAGATAAACATTTTATTTATTGACTTCTTACTCCGAGAATGTTGATATTGAAAAGGTGACAATCTGCTCCAACCTCCGATCACTAAAACCAAAGTGCACTAATCGAGTTTAGAGCTAAGAGATCAAAATATAAATCTCATTAGGACGCATAAATGTAAAACACTTGTTGGTCACAATTCACAAGTGGTATTAAAGAGTCTTATGCATTATCCTTGTGATTGTAGGAACCCGGAACTACTTTCACTTCATAATGGTAACCAAGAAAATAGAAAGGAGATATGAAGAAAATGTAGAGAGATGTTAAAGAGAGAAACTAGAGAGAAGAAAAAGAGAATAGTTGATTTCACCCAAATAGTATGTGTTACAAATGAGAACCAACACCCTCTCTACACTTGGAGAGGGGTATTTATACTTAAACTATGAGGCTTACACGCCTATGGTATTTCTACGGGCCGGGCTTAGGATTACTTGGGCTTACCCCCGATATACGTGACTGATTAGCTTACATAAACGAGTTCATTTACCCTTTCTAGCCTATTACAATATATAATTAATTAAATACCAAGCTTCCATAATTTGTAGCCGAGCTTCCTTGTTCGGCTCAATATTTTGAGGCTAACAATCTCTCCCGAAGTGAGGCTTCCTGCAGATTCTAAGCTTCCATGTTTAAAAACATATTTTGAGGCTAACAATCTCTCCTAATGCGTAGTCTTTGAATTCCTAAGGTGAGATCTTGAATCTTGCTTCCTTGAACTTCTTGAGATTGCTTTGTCATTTAGTTCTTGAGTCTTTGGTCTTTATTATGTTGTAGGCTTGTTCCTTCATGCCTTGTGATCTTTGATCTTTAGCCTTTGTCATTGTCTTTTGACTTTGTTTTTGATTTCGAGATCTCTAAATCTTTTCCTTGTTTGTCTTGACCATCTTTGCCACCTTGCGATCTTGTGTCTTGACCAACATGCTCATACTTTGCATCTTCTTGAAAGCTCTCTAATAATCTCCCCCGAAGCTTGGTTTCTGAGGAGTTATCTTTAATATTAGAGTTTGTGGAAGTCTTTATCTTTAATTCTTGAGCTTTCTTGATTCTTGAATCTTGATGCTTATAGTATGTCTTTGTAGTTTGAGCATGAGCATGTAGTAATGAATCCGACTTCAGCTAGAATGGGATACCGCCACCACCGTATAACCTGTAAGTTTACATTAGTGATAATCAATAGATATCGACGAGAGTGTCTTTGTTACTTTTTCGAATAAGGTTTCAATAACCACGGTTCCCCGTCAATCAGTATAAATACTGCATGGGATCAGATAGAATTCAAATGAATCTTCTTGACAGGGTTTCACATCTGCACTAGCTGTTCTTGTTACCGGATCATCTCAAAGCAGACAACACGGTAAAAGTGAATCAGATAGTTACTATCTTTCTGATTAAGTAGTTAATTCATTTACTAGACCAAATTGATATCCAGTTGACACAATCTTGATTCATATATAATCTCGTAAGTCACCTACCAAGAGCTTGTTTGATGTTGGCTCAAGCAGGATTTCTATCCTCACTGTGAATACTTAAGTATCACTCAGATGTTCTGGCAAAATCACAAGGATAATGCGAAGGACTCTTGTTAACAGCTTGTGAACTTGATGATGTTCAACAAGTGTTTGTAATGGAATGTGTCCTAATGATATTTACTCATTGATCTCTTGGCTCTAGACTCGATTAGTGCATTTTGGTTTTAGTACTTGGAGGCTGGAGCAGACTACCACCTATTCAATATCAACTAACTCGGAGTGAGAAAGTCAATAGAAGTCATGTGTATCTCCGTGACAAATGAGACAAGTATCTTTTGAGAGAAACTTGAATGGATGGGAAGGGTTGTGCATTGCATCACTAGGCCCATGATGTCATTCTTTAATATCAAAATTCATCTTTGTGAAAACCGATAGATTATGTATTAACCTGGTTTCTACCTAAGGTGTAGGGAGGGCTTCTTTCTTTTCTCCCTTTATCCATACATTTCTTTTTCATTCTTCAACCCCTTCAATGCTTACCAAGACTTCATTACTAACACCTTGTTATGATTGTTCCAGTGTTAGCTCAATCTTAGTCGGCATTATTCCTTTATACTCATTCATCTCCAATCATACCTAAGGACTGCTATTTCTAACTATGGAATGTCCTTGGGTAGATCCACTGGTACAAAAACTGGTATTGGTTACTCCAAAAATGTGTGACAATATGCATATAGTCACACACGTTTTTTTTTTGTTTATCACCAAAGATCGCGCCACCGTAGGTGTCCTACGGTGACATTGTTGAGTTTGTGGCCTTTTTCATTAAAAAAGAGTGACCAAAACCCGAATATGTGTGACAAATTAGGCACAAGTTTTGTTGGATTAATTAGTATTAGTGGTCGTAAACACTTTATAGTCACACGAATGATTTATGAGAGTGATTATTGTTCGTCCTTTGGCCACATAAATATATAATATATGTGACATTTGAGATGGTTTATTCAAGTATATGTATATTTTGTGTGACAATTTCCCGTCCTGTGGCCACATGAATATATAACAAATGTGACATTTGTGATGATTTAGTCACACAACGGGTGTTGTTTTTTTTAGTTAGTCACATATAATGTAACACCCCCAAATTGGGTCGCAGCGGAATGATGTGTATCCGGGAGCGTTACATTACAGATCAATAGCACAAGATATGAGAACGACCTCAAAAGAGTCGTTTAAAATACGATACATTGGATTTATTGAAATTGTTTGGTACAAAGCACGCAGGCTTAAATAGTTCAACATTTGAAATAAAGATTCTAGATCATAACAATCGTCCCGAAATATAATGACTCCAAATCTTTATGCATGACACCCAAAAGACTATCCCAATGTATCTTGTGCACCTCGTGCATCATTGACCTGAGAAAAACATGCTTAAAACGTCAACATAAAGTTGGTGAATTCATAGGTTTATGTAAATGAAATGTAGGACCGTAAGATTTTCAAGTGTATGATAATGCAACATATGCAAACATCACAAATGTGATTACGTTTCCCTAAGCTCATGACACCGAAGCTCGACATGTATGAATGCAATATAAATATTGCCACATTGCCCGTGATGATGTTCTAACCCGCAACATCCGAATCCGACATGGTATACATCCGTTGGTTCACTCCGTGACACCAGTGAGAGCTACTCACCCGGATGGGGATGTCAACCCCAATAGATCTATTTATAACATTCGCGCTCACACAAAGTAATTGACAGTTCATGATAATGGGCTCAAAGGGTTATCGCTACTTAGGCAAACACGTAATCATGATAAAATGTACACTTACGTCCAATTTGTAAAACAAAGCATGTTTCTCACCCCAAAAGATATAAAACATTTATCCAAAACGAGTAAAAGTGGGGCTATGAACTCACATTGAGTATTGATAATGTAGAAGCAAAGTAGTGGCACGAAAAACGATGCAAAAGACTTTATCCGCAACCTATGAATGAATAATACATATTCACTAAACGGAAAAATAATAATATAAATACTTGCAATCTTGTCCCTAGTGTGTGCTTGATCTTTATTTAAAATAGTGATAATTGAAAACAATTCCTTGTTTTAAAATGGTTAACTTTATCGGGTCAACGCGGTCAAAATATAATTATATAATTTACGACTTTGACATTTTGTGAAACTAGGCTGCTTATACTTAAATTCATTAGTTGAGGTCAGCCCATGGTTTAGTCTCTAAGCATGCTAATTAATTAGTCGAAATGTTAACGTTTTACTTGTGAGTTAACTTATATTTTACTAAGTTTTAACATGAGTCGTTCTAGAGTTTTACGACTAGTTTATAGGTTCGTTAGTTAACGCTAATGAAAAGTAAAAGTATATTTGAAAACTTAGCTGTGAAATCTACAACTTTCGTTAAGTAAGGTTCGTCTAAAAACGTCGTTTAGGTTGTTGAAAATGAGACCGAAAACGTGTGGCTCATGAGGCAGCTTTTATACTTTCGAATTTAATGGGCTATTTCAGTTGTATTTGTTTTGTGGTGGTCGGATTTTTCGCTCCGTTGCGCTTCGTTATCCACTATAGGACGAAAGTAAAAGGGTCTTTGGAAATAGGCCAGGAGTACTTCGATTATCTTTGTATAGGTCCTAGGGGCAGAGGTGTTAGGTGGGTCAAAATCTGAGGCTAAAGTGGAGGGTGGTCGAAGCAGTATTTAAACCTGGTGCCAGCAGTGTTAACTGCGTTGCAGGCAGTTTTGCAGTACTAAACTTTGGGGTCATGCGTGGGTGAAGTTCGTTTTATCAACCATTTCTCCTGGTTCTGAGTTGTTAAATAACAACATGGTTTCGTTGTCTCTCGTCTATAAATGCCCCCACTTGCTCCCTCTATGTCCTAGCCTAAATGGGTTAAAACAAGGCTCAAAGTTGGTCCAATGGGTTTGCATTTAAAAAGGTATTTAACAGACTCACACCCCGAACTTTGAAACCTTGTAACTATTCATTTACATGACGAATCTTGATGGTTCCAAGGGCAAAACGATTACGACATGTCCTATTTTCGAAATACACAAAGTATAGATTTTTGTGATCATCCTTAGGTACCGAAAAACATGCGTACGTTCATAGGGGTGGGCTGCGTCTTCTAAAGTAAAAAGAAACCGAAACAGGTGTGAGGTCCTTCTATCTATTTATACGCCTAACTACACAAGGTTTTAGAGTTTCCTTTACCTAGTTACCTCGCACAATTGTGCACATGGTTCCTTAGTCTTAACGCAAATTGTGTAGGGCTTTTCATGTAAAACGTTTTTATATCAAGTAACCAAAGAGAAATATCTTCTTTTTATCAAGCACATAACTATGGAATTATGATTTGTATATAAGTAACGAAGGTATTAAGGGCGTAAGACTCACAAAGAACTGGAAAGAAGAATGTATGCAACTTAACCCACGAAACCTTTAGCTCCAAAACCACAAACCCTAATTTGGTGAAGTCTTTTCTTGACTCGAAACCCACAGCCTCCTTGGTCTCTGCTTCTTCCCCCACGAACTAACAGGAAACCTCTAAAGTGACTTCTAGGTATGGTGTTTAATGGAGACAATAATGGGTATGAATATTTGTGTGTGTGTATGCCGAATATAATGAGCAGGAAAGGGGATATATGAGAGTTGTGAGTTTGTGAAAACATTACCCCCAAGCTCTTCTTATATACATAAAAGAATGGGCATGCATAGTGTTGTTTCTTAAAATCACATTCTTGTGTTATTCCAAATGTGGCAAGGAATTTCTTGAGCTTTGCATAATCAAGTATAGTGTTTTAACGTGCAACACTGTTGGGAATATAGGATTAAAACCAGGAACATGTAGCAGCTTAGATATCACGTGTAAGTGTAGGTTTGATAAGGAGGGTTGGGCTTTACTTGTTGGATAATAGGGTGAGATTTCTTGTATAGTATTAAAAAGGTGAATACTGTTTGTGTTTTATGGGAAGCAAAATTTGGAACAGTGAGCAGCTATAGCATTCACGTGGGATTGGGGTTTACAAAAAGGGGTGATGGGCTTTATCCTATGGGTACTTGTGTTATATTAAGATGGGATTTTGTTATATGCTCTTTGCATTATTCGGCTGGAGACTTGGAATGAGGGACACACGATTATTGTAGGCTAGATTGTAGGGATTTATCTTAAACCTAGTCGAGTATGTGTTAAACTTTAGGAATCATATGGGTCTTTATTTAGTTGGTATTTAATTTGTCCCATATATATGGAGCTAAGGTTTTTGGTGTAAAGTATTTTATTGAATTCTCACTTTGAATTAAAATGGGTGTGATTATATATAGTTTTTCCCTTGTCGCGAAAACAAATTTAAAAATGACGAAAGTACGGAGTCGTAATATGACCTGTAAAACACGGGGTGTTATAGTCTCCCCCGGTTAGATAAGCCTTGTCCTCAAGGCTTAAGACGTTGTAGTGGATGAAGACGCCCGATTTGTGAAAAGATGTGGGTATTTCTTTTTGAATGAATCTTCACGTTCCCATGTGAACTCAGGACCTCTCTTAGAGTTCCAGCGAACCTTAACGAGTAGTATACGGCTTCGCTTTAATCGTTTGATTTCCCGTTCCATAATTTCAACGGGCTCTTCCACAAATTGGAGTTTATCATCAATGTGTAGTCCTTCCAACGGAACAACTAATGGTTCGTCGGAATAACATTTCTTCAAGTTGGATACATGAAATGTATTGTGAACCCTGCTTAATTCTTGAGGGAGTTCAAGCTTGTAAGCAACAGATTCGATCCTTTCCAACACCTTGAAAGGCCCAACATATCGAGGGTTTAACTTCCCCCGTTTGCCAAAACGTACGACTCCTTTCCAAGGTGAAACCTTGAGCATAACTTTATCCCCGACTTGATATTCCATCGGCTTACGCTTTAAGTCGGCGTAACTCTTTTGTCGGTCACGAGCGGCTTGAATCCTTTGCTTGATCTGGATGATTTTCTCAGTCGTTTCTTGAATTAAATCCGGACCGGTGAGTTGGGCTTCTCCGACTTCGGCCCAACAAACAGGTGAACGACACTTTCGACCGTAAAGTGCCTCGAATGGTGCTGCCTTGATGCTAGCGTGATAACTGTTGTTGTATGAAAACTCGACTAATGGCAAATGATTTATCCAACCCTTTCCAAAGTCGATCACGCAAGCACGTAGCATATCCTCAAGGGTTTGGATGGTTCTCTCGCTTTGTCTATCAATTTCTGGATGGTACGCAGTGCTCATATCCAAACTAGTACCCAAAACCTTTTGAAGTGATCTCCAAAAACGTGATGTGAACCTAGGGTCACGATCACAGATGATTGAGACAGGTATCCCATGCCTCACAACTACCTCCTTTATGTACAACCTTGCCAGCTTCTCCATAGAGTCAGTTTCTCTCATTGGCGTAAATATTACAGATTTAGTGAGTCGGTCTACAATCACCCAAATAGTGTCATGACCTTGCGGTGACTTACGAAGCTTGGTGACAAAATCCATGGTGATATTGTCCCACTTCCATTAAGGTATCTTGGGTTATACCAACAATCCCAATGGTCTTTGATGTTCAACATTAACCTTGGCACACGTCAGGCATTTGCTAACATAGGTGGCGATGTCGGCCTTCATATTGGGCCACCAATATAGCTTTTCCATGTCTTGATACATTTTGTCCGAACCTGGATGGACAGCGTATTTTGATTTGTAGGACTCGTGCATGATCACGGTCCTTAAATCTCCATAACATGGCAACCAACTCCTACCATTTAAACATAAGGTTCCATCCGCATGGGGTTCCAACCTCTCCTTTGGTAGGTCCTTCTTGATCATACCTCCTACGTCTTCGTTCTTGAGATTTTCTGGTTTCTGTGCCTCGGTCTGAGCATTCAATATTTGTTTGGGAAGATCCAAGCCAATAGTCATAACTAAGGCTCGCACTCTTAATGGTTTACTTCGCTCTTTCCTGCTCAAAGCATCAGCCACAACATTTGCTTTCCCCGGGTGATAACGAATCTCACAATCGTAATCACTGAGCAACTCTAACCAACGACGTTGCCTCATATTCAACTCCTTTTGGTCAAGTATGTGTTGTAAGCTCTTATGATCCGTGAATACCGTACATTTGGTTCCATACAAGTAGTGTCTCCAAATTTTTAGAGCAAACACCACTGCACCAAGTTCCAAATCATGGGTAGTATAATTTTTCTCATGGATCTTCAACTGACGTGATGCATAAGCAATCACTTTCTCGTTTTGCATCAATACCGCACCCAATCCTTTATGTGACGCATCGCAATAAACAATGAAGTTCTCAGCTCCTTGAGGGAGAGCTAAGATAGGTGCGCTACACAACTTAGTTTTCAACGTTTGAAAAGCTGCTTCTTGCTTGTCACCCCATTCGAAGGCGACTTTCTTCTGGGTAAGCTTGGTCATTGGCTTAGCAATCTTTGAAAACCCTTCTATGAATCTCCGATAATACCCGACAAGACCTAAAAATTGACGAATCTCCGTTGGTGTTTTAGGAGACGCCCAATCTTTAATAGATTCGATCTTGGCAGGATCCACGTGAATGCCTTGACAGTCAATCACGTGACCGAGAAATTATACCTTAGGAATCCAAAATTCACATTTTGAAAACTTAGCATATAACTCCTCCTTCTTAAGCAGTTCTAGAATTGCCTTAAGGTGTTCTTCATGATCTTTCTTGTTCTTTGAATAAATGAGTATATCATCGATAAAGACAATTACAAACTTATCCAAGTATGGTTTGCACACTCGGTTCATGAGGTCCATGAATACCGCAGGTGCATTTGTCAAACCAAATGGCATCACTTGGAATTTGTAATGACCATACCGAGTCCTAAATGCCGTCTTCAGAATATCCTCTTCTCACACTCTAAGCTGATGATAACCCGACAGTAAGTCTATCTTTGAGTAAATACTTGATCCTTGTAGTTGATCAAACAAATCATCAATCCTTGGGAGAGGATAACGATTCTTCACTGTCAGTTTATTCAATTCTCGGTAGTCGATCCATATTCGGAATGATACATCCTTCTTTTTGACAAACAAGATCGGAGCTCCCCAAGGTGAGGAACTGGGTCTTATAAAGCCCTTGTCGGACAGTTCTTGCAGTTGCTCTGACAATTCTTTCATTTTGGAAGGAGCCAATCGATACGGTGCTCGTGCTACAGGTGCAGCACCGGGCATCAAATCAATTTGGAATTCCACTTGTCGAGTCAGTGGAAGACCCGGCAATTCTTCCGGAAATACCTCAGGAAAATCTCGAATGATTGGTACGTCCTCAAGTCGCTTCTCCCCCGACCTGTCTTCAGTCTCTTTTGGTGTAATATTGGCTAAAAAGACATGGTGTCCTTTCAACAAATATTTATGAGTTTTGGTGCATGAAATGATGTTCAGACGAGTCCCGTTTCCCTGGTTGCTCCCGTCACCATGGACAATTAAGGTTTCACTTCCCCAGGGAATACGAACGATCTTCTCGGCACAATCAATGACCGCGTGGTACTTTGACAACCAATCCATGCCGATTATGACGTCGAAGCTACCAAGTTCTACGGGCATTAAGTTAATGTTGAAGGGATGGTTTAAGAGGTTTAATGTACAACCCCGAATGATAGTGTTTATCCCAATTATTTTCCCGTCGGCTAGTTCAACATCATAATAATGGTCTAGTGTAGTGGGTGTGATATCAATTATGGAGCTAAATGTAGTGGATACAAAACTCCTATCAGCACCAGTATCAAATAGAATAGAAGCATAGCGGTCGTTTAGAAGGAACGTACCCGTAACAACGTTAGAGTCCGGGTTTGTTCCCGCATTGCCCACCACATAAACCTTGGCTGGTGCATTGTTGTTCCCACGTTGATTACCACGGTTTCCATTCTTCAACTTAGGGCAGTCCCTCTTGATGTGCCCCTGAACACCACACTCATAGCAAGTAACGGCATTTTAAGTTGCTCCGGAGTTCCCACGATTGTTATTATTATTGTTTGGACCGGAACTCCTACAGTCACGAGCCAAATGGCCGATCTTCTTGCATTTGTTACACCTTGGAGCACATGTCCCTTTGTGGTGATAGTTGTATTTTGTACACAAGGGCAATGACCCAGTGTACTCCCTCTTCTCGCCAGTCCCAGCAGTGTAAGCTCGCCCAGTGTTTTGTCTCTTGTTTTATTGTTGGTACCCCTGATTGTTCCCAGCATTATACTCCATCTTCCTCTTCTGTTCAGCTTGCCTTTCAGTAATCGTGAGGAGTTTTTGGTCCATCTGATCATTGGCAAACTCAATTGCTTTCTCTATTGTCTGGGGTTGGTATGACATCACATTTCCCCGAATCATGTCAGGAAGTCCACCAACATACTTCTCAACTTCATCCGATTCCTCGGGAAACATACGTCCACACATCAATGCAAGCTCTTGGAAACGCAGAGTGTAGCTCGGGATATCAGTACCTTTTATCTTTAGGTTCCAGAGTTCAATTTCCAACTTTTTGATTTCACCCCTCGGGCAGTATTTGGTTGTCATCATCTTCTTCAGTGTCTTCCAGTCCATAGCATAAGCAACATCTTGAGTAACAGCCTTCATGTGGGAGTTCCACCATGTAAGGGCATTTCCAACGAAAGTGCAAGTAGCAAACTTAACTTGGTTCTCTGGAGCATAGTTACTTATGTGGAACACTGAGTCCATCTTTTCAAACCATTGGGATAACACAACTACCCCTTCAATACTCTTGAAGTTAAGTGGGTGACAGTTCAGGAAATCTTTGTATGTACACTCACGCGGAGTACGCGTAGCTCCTCTAGTTTCAGTGCCAGAATTGTAGCTTCCATCGCCATGACCATTCGTGCCGTTTCGAAGAGTGTCATGGTTAGCAAGTGCCGCGGAAAGTCTGTCAGCGACCGGTTGCTCAACAGCGGCAGCAGTCATTGGGGCAGCAGCCGCAGCAGCAGCAGCCCTTGCAATTTTTGTAGCAGTAGAGGTTCTTTTTGGTGGCATATTGTTCTAGATCACAGCAATATAAAACACGTGAGTTTTCATAAACCTCACAAAATGACATGGGTACAATATATATATAACAAGATCACATCACACAGTGATTATATAACATGACTGGGATTACAACACATAACAGAATTGAGATCGACATAACATAATACAACACGTTATATATATAACAAGATCACATCACACAGTGATTATATAACATGACTGGGATCACAACACATAACAGAATTAAGATCGACATGACATAATACAACACATCATATATAACTGGAAAACATACATGATTGTCTGATACAAGAAATAAAAATACAAGTCCTACTGCCGTGCTAGCTGGGAATAAAACCCATAATACTTAGCCGGCTACAAATGATAGCTATGAACATGAAAATAAACCTAGGAACTACTACCGGTGCCCTCAGGAGCATCTGCACGAGCCTACTCTCTAGCCTGAAGTGCTCGAATCTCGCCTAGAGCCGTCGCCAAATGTCCCTGTAGTGATGAAACCTGTGCGGTCAGGGCCGCTATCTGTGACTCTTGTGCATTGATACGGTGATCCTGCATCCAAATGTGAGTCCTGTATCCCTGAAGCTCATAGTAGACAGCCGAACTAAGTCTGATATATCTGAGTCTACCGATCTTGGGTATCCTCAATCACAGCATAAATCTCCTGGGTGTCCTGCTCCTGAACTGCAGTAAGCTCAGTCACCCTAGTGTTGACCCCTTCAAGGGTCACCGGTGTTATCTCCTCAGTAGCCTCTCAGGAGAACTATGACGATCGATCTAAAGGAGCGAAAATAGTCAACGATCGCGTGAGTCTTTGTGTAATCGCTCTAGGTGGAAATCTCGTGGCGATCGAACAGTGTTCAAAGTCTTCAGGCATTCGACGAGTGGGAAATTTAAAAGGATTCGACGAGTGGGAAATCTAGCAAGGTTCGAACGAGTGGAAGTCTTGGTTGTCCTTCGGAACGTGTTTAAACTTAGGGGGATCGAACGAGGGAAGAAAAAGTAACAAGCGATTTCACGGAAGCGTCTCGAACAATGTTGGATCGAAACGAGTGGAATATTTCCTTGGTGAACGAGTGGAATTTCAAGGTTCGAACGATGTGCTTTCGAACAAGACGTTCGAAAAGACCTTCGAACAAGGCGATTTCAGTCGATACGAGTGGTTCGAAACAAAAGCAATTCGAACCAATGACGTACACAACTAAACGATCGAACGAGTGGTTCGACCCAGCAAATCGAACAAGCTGATTAGAACGAAGATGGTTCGATCGCAGCCCATCGATACTGAGCAGGGATCTTTCGATCGAACGATACGATCGAACGAGGACGATCGTACTAGACGACCGAACGAGATACGGAGCCGTAACAAGCAAAATACTTTTTGTGTCGGATTGTTTGAAATTTTTATACCAGCTCAAAAAAGGCCCATTAACGGTCAAGACTCTTCCTCTATGAGCGAGGAGCCCTGTCATTTGTTGGCCTTTTGGAGATCATTTAGGCCCTCAAAACTGCAATTTACTGTTTAAAAAATTACCCGGACTCTAATCACAAACCCACACCAAGTTAAACCAATTCATCAATCACTTACGATCAGTCATTTCTAAACAAAACTTATTCAATGGCAGCCAATATGAAAGAAACAATGGCGCAGGTACCGATACTCGTCCACCTAATGTTGTTGAATGAAATTGTACTACGATTTTGGAAGATTCTGTATACACATGTATATTCGAGGAAACCCAATGCAAGTTTGATATGGAAATCTATCAGATGGACCTACATACCTATGATCATGATCCTCCAACTTAACTGATTCTGCTGCTATGCTGCCACGAGGAAAAAACTGATTCTGAATTCCAGTGAAGAAGAAAAACAAATGAGTTGGCGATTACTCAAGCTGACTTCATTCTTACGTCAAGGTCTTCCAGACATTATCTGCAACAACCTAATCAAACAAGCACTGCAAAAGGATATTTGGGATAAGTGGAGGAGCTGCTCATGCAAGGATACAGGTTATAGGGACTTTTCAACAAAGGAAAAGGATGATCTGTTGATGAGTACGAACGCTTTCGTGCTATTGGAACGAATCAATTTCATGACTACTTTGTGCGTTTCCATATGCTTGTGATTGACAGGAAGATTACTCAGCTCAACACTCCAACTCATCAGTATGCACACCTAGTTTGTCAGAACAAACC
Source organism: Tanacetum coccineum (assembly GCA_026074375.1). Classification (NCBI taxonomy): domain Eukaryota; kingdom Viridiplantae; phylum Streptophyta; class Magnoliopsida; order Asterales; family Asteraceae; genus Tanacetum; species Tanacetum coccineum. The sequence goes on from BQNB010035604.1 coordinate 35,018, forward strand.
TTCGGAACCTATTGGTGGTAAGTAATGTGACTAATGTCAAACAGACATGGATATCTCAACCACACCTTATGTTCAGATCTATACTCATTCAAAGCCAACGAGCCTCATGCCAAAAAAGACCTCTCAAGAAACAGGAGCAGTCTACAGTATTGTTTGATCCATTGGCCTATGTAGCTTCACACCAAATCTGCACATGCTCTCTTCATCACCCATCAAACTCCTAGTCCTCAAACCTAATGCTCAGTCTACCGAATGACGTTTGATGGCCACTATGTTCAGGATTGCTAATCTCTTAAGTGGGTTTCCAAAACGCAGTTTCCACCCACCAATCAACCTACTCCGGGACTTCCTCCAACTCAAGGACTCATGTACGGTGCATGCATGGTCAACATTTGTCACTGAACCAGTTAGAGGAAGGCTCACAGGTAATAATGGTAATACAGGTGCTCGAGGCAAGCAGGGACTATGTTACAAAACTGTAGAGGAGTAGGACATGTTGTAAGGCATTAGTGTAAAGAACCCAAGAGAAAGATGGCTCTCTAGTACTTCAATAGATAAAGGCTTTATGATGGAAGCTAAAGAAAAGGAGATGTGTTTTGATGCTGAAGCTTGAAGCATTCCTCGCCTGATGTAGAATGCACCGCACCTTATTGATCAACCTCAGGCACTGATACAACAAACTGTTTCAAGCAATCTGAGGTTTGCATTATGACTCAGATCGTGGATGAAGTTGAAGGCCCCAATGCTGCTGTTCGCTTTCCTGGCCAATTTCATCAATAGTGCAACCAACAATCCAGTCAATGAGGTCCACTCATTGACAATCAAATCTTGAAATGTGGATTATCAGTTTTGAATCAGGAGATGCACCAGGAAGAAAGTTTAGACTCCGATGCTTGAGACTGAGATTTTGATGGACAATTACGATTCCGTTATCATCAGTATCTTCTTGACACCGAGCCAAAATGTTCCAAACTGAGGATATGTGCTGACACATCTGATAAAGTTACTATGATTGCCTCTTAACTGACTTGCAAACCCAACCTAGACGGACATGCTAAGGTTAACCAAGAAAAATGTTTGGAAATAGAGGACCTTAAAAAAAATTGAGATTCTTCAATGCAAGCATAAGAATTATGTCGTCTAGATTACCCACAATAAGGTCAAACTTGATCTTGAACACAAGTTAGACAGGAACAAGCCCTAGTGATTCAGGCGTAACAAGGTAACGCTGAACTTTGTGCAGAAAAACGATTTGCTTAAAGTCACTCTTTCAGGAAAAGAAAATAATTGCATTTTTACAATCTAAAAGGAAAAACAGATTTTATTGAGGAAAGAGAAAACTAGCAGATAGTTATCTTGATGAAATAGTTTGTTTAAAAAAAACTGCTAACAAAAGTTGCAAGAGAAGAGATATGTTGCCAAGATTTAACATGCCAACACAAAAACTTTTCCCATGCTTTTCAAAGAAACCTAAAAGAAGGCAAACCAATGACTTGCACTAAGGGACATTCATAGGCACCGTAACCCAGGTCTAGGGCTATATGGCCAACGTGCTAACCTGTTTTGTATGATGTGTGGACCCTTTTGCATCCCATCATCACCCTGTGAGTTTATGGGATAGTGAAGAGGTCTTGGTTTCACAAGTTGTTAGCATGAAAAAGATGAACGAAAAAAAAAACAGGGCTATGTTCGACCCAAAGGAAAAGAATGGCTTCTATGAGAAGTTAAATGCCCTTATGTTCGTTCCTCAGAAGGAATTATCTGGTGATCAGGCGTATTGGCTTTCTGCCAACGAAATTGCTAGTCAAGCTAGTAAATCAGCCACACCTGGTACTCCTTTTGTTCGTAAAAGTCGACCTCCAAGCCAAGTTCTGGCCAGTCTTCGAAAAGTTAATGCTGTTTTTCCTCAACTTGAAGGTATCATAAAAGAAAGAACAACACAAAAACCAGACTATGTTTCTGATTGGTGTTTTGATTATGGCCAAAACATTGTTGTACAAACAAACTGGTACCATTTTACGACCATTTCAAAAACCATATCCAAACTGCTAATGATACATTTTTCAAAGAGATAAGAGAATTTGAACAAATTTTTGATGAATTGGAGGCGGAATATGAACAATGTGTTCTTGATAACAAGAACCTGACCATAGAGAAGAAAAATCTTTTAATCATAAATGAATGCTTAATTGCTGAGTATTTAGAAAAAGATATCTGCTCTATTGTGCTTACTTCCGATATTGTTGTGCCCCCTAGTTCGACGCTCTCACTGCTTTTGCGAAGATCTTAGATCTGCATGCGATAGGGAACACACTAAAGTTCTTGACCTTGAAGCTGAGATTTCAAAACAGAAAACAGCCTAATTTTGATTCTGAGAAACGTTTTGATTTCTCGACAGAATTATGTCAGTTTTACAAACTTAAATTCTTCAGAATATAAACAGTGCATAAGACACTTCAAGAGCCTCCAATGCAATTTTTGAAAATTAACAAGTTAAGTCAACAGCTTCAAGGGTAAAGACGACCTATCAGGAATTTAGATGCTCAGATCAACATCATGAAGGTGTTGAATGTAGGTTCCACTGAAGGTAGTTGTGACCAACAGGCCTAAGACACTGATAGAATTCAGTTGAAAGATACGATTACCTCCCTTAGGATTCAGCTAGATGGCCTTAAGGTAGAAAACGTGATTCGATTGATTCTAAAATGCTAAAGTCCTATCCATGCATGTGCTAAACATCTTTCGATTATCGACGCACATGTGTAGGGGGAGCATAAGTGTTAAAATATCAAAAATATCAAGATACAAAAGTTTGTGTTATACACTACGTATCTTGATAATCTGACAAAGAATCTTGTGTTTTCATGTTCGTGAAAGTGATCTCTTATGATGCTGAGGAAAGAGATGTTGTACCACCAGGGTATTCGTATGAATGCTCATGCCTGGTCTTCGGACTGCGCCCACTAGTGAAGTGGATTTCCTTACAAGTACTCGTACAAGTTTGGATTTCCCAAGGCACTTCATATCTTTCGGGATATATTTCAAAACATCATCAGAGCATTCTGATTAAACTTTCGTTTGTGCCCCAAACAAATTTTATAAGCACATCGAATGTTTTTCAAATCATTTTTGCCACAGGCCTTCTACGGTACTTAATTGTATTAAGAAGTAAAACGCTGAAAAAGGAATTATACGGTATAGTCAGCAGATAGTACTGTATGACTCACTTTTACCATTCTATTAGTTAGAAATTACTTATAGTGTGTGAGTTTCGGGACATCTGGTCTAGAGAAACGGCGAACATTAGGGAATCTGATCCTTGGGTTTATTAGAGGAACTAGCTTGTCACGTTGCGGGGAAAACCTGTCAAGAAGGTTCTATTAATGAATCTTTCTGATCACAGGTGCAGTATTCATACTGTAATCATTGATCCTCACGGAATCAGAGGTTAACGTAACCGACCAGATTGAGTATCGTCTATACTCGGTCCCTTCAAAAATATAAAACCTTTGTGTGTTCACAAAAAATGTTTTTCTTAGAAAATTAAGTGGATTTTACATAACACAAATGTTTTTGTTTGGTGGGACCTAATTTGTTATATCCATGGCGAATGACGACCTCAAAGTTTCCGATGCAAGACACAAATGCTCATATCCATACCACAGTATCTGAAGTAACAAGAAAGTTTTCAAACAAGGGCTTCCGCATATCTCTGAGAATCAATGTCCTCTTCAAATTCTAAAGTTCAATGGAACGGAGAAGATGACAGATCAAAGCTTCAAAGTTTCCAAACAGATAGAGCATGTGAGTCTAAAGATAGGGTATACTATGGCAAAGACAAGTGAAAGAAGATCACAAAGTTATTAGAGAAGTAATGCTTCTTAAACAAGTCAAAGATCAAGATCAAGTCATCACATCAAATTCTGAAGATCATGATCAAGGTGTTAAAGATTGAATTACCGAAGCACATCAAGTAAAGTACCCTATCAACAACGAGCTAAAGAGACAAGCACGAGTGAGCTTCTCATGACCTCATCTAGGGGGAGATTGTTAGGATCACATAAATGGTCCTGAACAAAGAAGCTTCGGTCACTCGAAGATACAAGACAAAAGTCTAGCTCGAAAGTCAATGTTAATTAATGTTTATTATGTATACGGGCCAAGATGTAAAAAGCCCAAAAAGAAAGCCCTCAAAGGCAAATCCTTATTAGTATAAATACACCTAGTTTAGTCAAAATTAGGTTAGCTTCTCCATTTCATTTTTCATATTAAGGGTTTGTAGCAATTTTTTGTTTCTTTCAATCAAAAGTTCTTCATTGTTTAAATCTTTTGTGCCATTGATCTTGTGCTTCATACATGAAATGATCAAGGGATCCTACAATTGAAATATCATACAGAAATAATTGCATTCATGTTTATAGCATGTATCCCCCTCGCGGGTTTATAAAAGGATATAACACTGCCGAGGCTATAAACAACTCTGAACAGTTATAGGGGAAATTGATAGCAAAGTATGTGAATGAAGTAACGGCTTCGTCTCGGGCAACTGTGGGGTAATATTTGTCAAAGTCTTAGTTTGATTGAATATATAGTTTTTGGATTTGATGTTTTTTTGATATAAAAATATTATGCATTAAACGTTCGGGCCATTGGTCTGTGCGTAATTACACATACCTTTTACTTTAAAAACGAGTAAAAATAACCAAAAACGGATTCAAATGCCAATATATGCTGTTTTGCTTAATTGTATTGTGCAGGAACGGAATATAACTAAGAAAAAGGTAATGAAAAACAAAGCCCAAATCGACCCCAAAACCTGGATCGGAATGGAAAAGACTATGAAAGACAAAGCCAAATCGAAGCCGAAAAGTCAATCAAGTCAAAAAGTCAACAGAAAAGTCAACTGGTCAAAGTCAAAGTCAACCAGTAACCCGAGGCAAAAAAGTCAAAGAATATACAGTTTCGGGACTGAAATTGTAAGTCCCTTAAACTTAGAATTAAGAAGAAAAGAAGGAGAAAAGAAGAGAAGGGGACAAAATGCATTTAAGCAATCTAAGTACATAGTGGGGGGGCAAACTGCCAACTCCCCTTATTTGTACACCCCATCATAAAGGACGTATCTTACACTAGAGGTAACACTCTTGGGGACTTGTTTTGCCAAGTCCCCAAAAGTTTTAAACCACAAGGACCATAGGTGCAAGTACTCAACACACCTAGAGGGACCATCTTTGCCAAGTTGCCCAAACTTTCACTCTGTTATAACCCAAACAGTTTTTCCCGCTCGTTTTTTCCCTCCCAACACAACTCACGGGTGTAAAACCCCATTTTTACCCTGTTTGTGTGTGTGTGTCCACCACCATGCGGTAATTCAATTCCCCCCCCCCCTCACTACTTTTCCCAGCTACAAAGGTGCCAGTGGCAAATCCACTCCTCCCAAGGTTCATTTCGAGACCATATGACTTGAACAAGTATCAAGAAAGATCAATGGCCAAGATGGAGGCTGTGAACCACTCTCACAACAAACACACCCCTTTTATGTGTGTTCAAAGAAACAAAAGTGAAGGAAAGAGAATAAAAGGAAGACCTAGTTGTATTTTTTTGCTATAAAAGCCTTGTAAGCCCATTGTGGCAAAGGAGAATTTTGATGTATGTCGTTTTAGTGTAGTTTTAAAAGTAGTTTAAAGTGTTTTTAAGTTAATTTCTCTTATGCATTTGTAATTCTCAGTTTTAATGAAAAATTAAGCTATTTTTACTCAATAAGCTCTCATAAGGCTCATGTGAGCTTTTCCTTGTTTATAAGCTCAAACTCAGTTTTAAAAACTAGGTTAAAAGCGCATTAAATTCTGTTTTCAATTCATTTTTGTTCATAATTGCTCATTTGATTTCTAGTTTGGATGCTTAAAGGAGTAATAAGCTAACAAAGCTTATTGAGCTTTTAAGCTCAGGTTTAGAGGCAAGGTGCCATTAAGATTTGATTTTTAAGCCACTCACTCAGATAGAGTGGCTTGGTTCTGAGACAACAAAAATCCAAGGTTTCATTTCCCAATTTTAACTTAGCTTAATTTTTAGCTTAAGATATTAGCTTATTTGCTTTTAATCTTTGCAAAAACATTTGTTTAGACTTGTTATTTATCTGTTTTAAGTTTTCATTGAATAAATTTTGTATAATCTTAGTTTATCTTTTAAAACTGAAATATTAGTGTATTAAGCTAGTAGAGAAACTAGCTTAATCTCATTAATAAGCTGTTACTTTTATTGTTAAAATAGTTTAAGTAGGTCAATATAAGTAGAAGTAGATAAAAAGTTTAAGCTGTTTTAGCTTTTAATTAGATTTTAAGTGCATTTTAGTTTGACAGTTTTAAGTAAAGGGGTGTTTGGCATAAGCCTTAAAACGGGTCAAAATGGTTTTGACTTTGGGTTAGGGTCACTTAGTCAGTTTAAGCACAAGTTTTAAGCTACTTTTAAGCTGTTTTTAAAACATTTTTAGTTGGAAAATTGTTTTTCAAAAGTATAAAAACCCTCTTTGAAACTGTGAAACTTTTAAGAGACACCACAAGTGCTTATTTAGTTAAGCACTTGTGGTTTGAGTTTAAGCATTAAAAGAGTGTGTTTTGTGTGTCTAAAAAGGGCTGTCAAAAGCCTTTTGTCTTTTGACTTTGGTAAGTCAAAGTTCACCATGGTTTTTAGTGCTCACAGTTTTTAAAATCCCGAAAGACCTTTTCTCTATCAAAAAAATAAGCAAGTAAAAATTGATTTTTTTAAAGTCAAAATTTGTGCAAAGGGCTTGTTTTTTAGCTAGAGACACTCATCTGTTTTTAGCTTATTTGTGTGTTTAGAGCTTATTTGACGCTTAAAATAAAGTGGTCAAATAAAGCCCTTGAGATTTGCCCTTAAAGCTCCCCATGGTGCAAAGGGGTGAACTTTAGGCTTATTTTTCTCAGCCATTAAGAGTTCTTAAGCCCAAGTTTTTGGCTTATTTTAAGAGTCTACAAGCTCTTAGATAAGCCCTCAAAGTTTCAGAACTTTAGTGAGCTGTTTGCTGGCTTATATTTTAAAAGCCAAACTTTCCCTTTGACTATTTTTGCATGATTTAGGTGTAGGGATTGCTTAATTTTCATTTTTGCTTATTTAGCTTATGTAATAAGCTCCTTTGTGTCCCAACAGCTTATTTAGTTTAGCTTTTCCTTTTCTTTTCAGCTTACCTAGGTTAGTTTAGACCCTTTAGCTTATTTAACCCTTAGTCTTAGCTTATTTCGACCAAATGTCCAAAAAGACTTAGTTTTTTTTAGCTCTTAAGCCTTATAAGCTACTTCTGTCAACTTTAAGCTTATTTTTAAGCTTATTGACAGCTTTTCTCAAAAAGTTGTAGAAGACAAAGTTGTTAAGCCCCACGAGCTTAACAACTTTGCTTCTTTGAGTTTTCGAAAAAAAAAAAAAAAAGGGGAAGACACTTGGCCCGGGTGAGCAAGACTCGAACCCGGGACCAAGCGATACATCCCCTTTTACACACACACTCTACCACTGCGCCCTTGGGTCTTTTTCGTTATAGACTCAAGGGGCTTGGTATTTATGTACATTTTGGCTCCATAAGCCTCTACGCCTCGTACCGTCTCGCCCTCCCTCCTCTCCCGTCTCCGAGCTTATTTCTTAAGCTGCTTTGTGATTCTTATTTTTCGTAGGATTCTTATAAAGTCTAGTATTTTTTGTAAATTTTTCAGAATTTTTCGTAATCGTTTAATATTTTTTATAATTTAATTTAGTTAAAAGTTTATTTAATTCATAAAAAATACAAAAATTATCAAAAAAAATATTTTGCTTTTTTAGAAAATTTTCTTTTGTCATCTAGTTTGTAGGAAAAATATAAAATTTTTCGTAGGGTCATTTTTACAACTTTTTATCTTTTAAAGAACGGGTCCGGGTACGGGATTTTGTTTTGACTCGTTTTTGGGTCAAACGAAAAACTCCGGTTTTCGGTTAGTCTGTTTCATTCTTCGTTTATTTGAGCCCTTAGATAGTGGTTTAGGAAGCAAAATTTCTTCGTTGGTTTATTTTAAGGATTTTAGGTTTTCCCCACTTATGTTCGGGAATTCGGGGACCTCGTTTTCCTAGTTTAATTTCCTAATTTCTAGGTTTTTTCTTAAACGTTTTAGTTCTGTTATTCTAAATTGATTTTTTCAACTCCCAAACTCATTCCTTCCTTATAAACTCGAATTTCGATCGTATCGATTCCAGTCCAGGCCTCGTTGGGGATAAACGACCCGGGAAAGCTCTATACTACTTCTCGGTATCATTGCTCTTGTTGATTTTTAGACTTACATATATATTATATATATTTACAGTGTGAAAGTCACCAATCAATTTTTGGCGCCGTTGCCGGGGAGGCTGTGCAACCGTTTATCGTTACGTTTGATCAATTGTGTTTGAAACTGTGAATATTTTCTTTTATTATAAAAATATAAAAAAGTACAAAAATATTTTTCATTTTCTTTTAGTATAATATTCCCGTAAAAACCAAGAACCAAACCAAAACATATAAAACCCATTGTCTCCTCATAGAATTAATCATCTAAGAGGAAAATACATTGCCTCACATCAATTGGTTAAATACACCATAACAATATAATATGCGTAACACTGCTCCGGCTTTCCTCCATCATAAATAAGTTCCGGTGAACCTTGCTTGGTTCCCAACTCACGATACAAAAAGAGTTTAAAAACTTGCCTCTTGTCGTCGCCCGTTACGACAGTACCTACTCCGGCTCACCTGTGAATCTAAGTGTTAAACATCTCAACTATCAAACGTGCGGTATAAGGAGGGGCTGTTCCTAGCGAACTACGACCCGAACAGGAGAAAAGCTTGCGACTATTATACCCCTTCCACCACCTCCCCCGCCTCACCATGCCGTGAGTTTAATCTTTCTTGAGAAATTACCGTGCTAAGAACGTAGAGATTTGGTTTAAGTCCTGTCTCTATCTCATTGTCCCGGTTATAATCCTTGCACTTTGTTCTAACAATACACAATAAATATAAGAATCAAAAATATTTCTTTGCTTTTTGTATTTTTCAAAAATATAAACATAACTCAATTGTGACATCTAATCTTTGATAAATAAACCCATAAAAAAAATCTAGTGACAATGTTTTCTTTCTCAATACTTCTCACTCTTAGTGCACCTGCGCACTCGGGCCTCACAGCCTCGTATTTTGTTGCCCATACACCTCCTGTCACGTCAGCCTTCACCGCCTTGAATCATCTAATCTGAGAAACAATGATAATTCCCTCCATAGTTACGATGGCCTGCATTATGTCGCTCATATGGCGCAATCTTGCGCTCACGAAGCACCCACCCGAGGTTACGAGGATGCGATTAGTCTATTTCACGGGGAAATCACGCAAAATCCAACACTTTCCGGAAACATGCCCACTCCCATGGTCTTTGAATCTTGTCATCAAAACTCACAAGCACAATTTTTTGGGAAATGATAATCAGAAGACCCCTCATGCTCACATCCGCGTATTGTCAACAAGATCGCTTCGTAGATGAAGATTCCGAACTCGTACCAATTACTGTCGGTTAAGGCTTCATCTGACCTTTTCCCGTTTTCTCCTCCGAAGGGGCAGACGGACTATGGCTTTAGAAAAAAGAACCCCCCCTCCCCTCCTTCGGCCCGCTGTATTCGATAAACATGCGGATGATCTTGTTTCCCTAAAAATTTATCTCCACAAATTTTTACATCCTCATAAACTCGCGGACTAAATCTGCCAGAAATGAAATCAGACGTCTTTCTCAGCCAAAAATTTGAAGAGAGACGTTTTGCATGACGGCTCTAGGATCGTTTCAATGGTTCTTTTAAGGGCGAGAGTTGAGCCCTCACATCAGCCGGCCCGTTTTCAGACACTTCGCTCATCAACTCGTCACATTCTCATCATCGCCCTAAACTCAACCCCTGACGCAACAGATTCCATTGACATCCTCAGCCTCCCTGAACCCGCGTGGTAACTTCTTCGTAGACAAAATTGCCTCGAGATAATCGGCGTTAAAAATCATTTCGACGCGAGCAAGTCCCTATAGGCTACGTCAATCAAGTAATAACACAAAGATGTTGTGCTAAATGAGGCACAAAGCTCCTTCACCCCCAAGCAGTTACCTCATTGCATGTTGCTGAACTACAAAGACTGGTTCCTCGGGCATTAATTCTCGATCGAAAGTACACCCCAAACCTCCCAACTTCACGCAACCCACACGCAATTAAAAGCGGGACTTTCTTTGAACTACAAAGTGTGTATAACTTGTGGGGGACGGTCATTGCTTATACAAAACTCGTCCACAGCCATCTAACACAGCAACCATGTTCCATGACAATACTCCCAAGAAGTATTGAGGCACCCAGGCCGCTGCGGCCAATGCTCCTCTACCAAGCTAATTCTGGTGTATCGACTCCGCATGTCTCTAAACCAAATTCACCTGTCCTGGTTTTCCTCCCTGTTCAGAATCAGCATGTCAAATTAGTCACAAAAACAATTTCTCTCAAATCCGAACGGGAAATCAACTTTTAATCAAAACAGAGGAAAGACAATTCTGTCACCAACTAAGGTCATGAGTTTATAGACCCTCGGTTCTCGCTACAGTAGCTATTAATAACCCAGCTAGCTCATCACAGGATCCTGCCTCCTCGGAGGAACACCCACTCTCGGCCTGTGTCAAAAACAGTATTTTGAAGATATGTACACCACGCCACTGATGCTAGTGTTGTCGAATACATGCAATACCCACAGGTCAAAACCTGCCAACTCACCACCCTCAATCCGGCACAATTTGATTGACCATGCATTTCAATAAATTTGTTTAATGCTAATACACGACGTCTCTACTTCCGGTTCTGGAACTCTTTCCCCCCCTGGTAACACTGTTACCAACCAAAGGAAGATTTAAAGAGTATCAAACTACCCGACAGTGGTGTTTACCATCCACGGCCGAAAAGCAATTAATTCATGATACCGATGGTGACAAAGGAACGTTGCTTCCTGCTAATAACGGAAGCACCGAAGACGTTCCAACCTCCTGTTGTTCGAATTCAGACTCGTAATCCAACTAACTGAGCCAATGTTGCTCCTGATGTTGCTCCAATTTCCTGAAAGCATCAATTCCATTTCCATCAGAAGACATGATGAAAAGCGCAAGGAAAAGCTAACGACCAAAACGCTGCACCACCTTTACGTTGCCCGCTCTCCCTTACTTCTAGCCGGTTTTAAGTTCTCGAGCTCCTCCTAGGCCGTTTACCGATGCTTGAGCTCTGTCTACATTTGCTTCCACTTTAAAAAACCTTAATTGGTGAAAACAAAGAAAAATTGATGGCGAATGGCAAGACTCCTTTGAATTGAGAACTGTTTCAGCGGTCGTCCTCAACAAGTTACCAAAGAAAATTGGAGACCCTGGACCGATTTCTGATTCCAATGGAATTTACGGGGATTACTCATGCAACGCATTGGACGCTCATGGTGCGAGCATTAATCTCATAGCTTTATTCCGTCTGGAAGATTCGCTCTTCTGAAACTAAACTCAACTTGCATGACGCTAGGCTGCAGATCGTTCAATCACTGAACCATTCGGTATGCTAAAGATCGGTCGCTAATGGTGGGAAAGTTCCAATTTCCAGCCTGACTTGTAGTTGTTGATTTTGACCAGACCCCCGAGTACCTTTTAATTCTCGTGGCGATGTTTCTTGGAAAACAAGTCATGCTTTGATACGATGTTTATGAAGGTAGGATTACCTTCGTGTTGGCAAGGATTAGGAAGCCATCACATTAACTGGACCAAAACTTCAAAATACACAGCTGATTACAACATATGCGGTAAACAAAAAATCAGACGTCTTTAATGGCTTGTGATGAGTATTCTCAAGAGGTCCTAGGATTTTCAAACGTGATCGCGAGTGGCAATCCCACTCCATATTCTGAGCCTATTGTTTCTACTGCTTCTCCAACTCTCACTCCTTTCGGGGACAGTGATTTTCTCTTAATGGAAGAAGCAGATTCGTTTCTTGCTCTAGAAGATGATCCAACTTCATCTGAAGTTGATCCAACTTATCAGGATCCTGAGGGGGACATCCTGATTCTAGAAGCAATTTTGAACAGTGAACCACCACCCCCCCTCCCAAATCATGAACAATATATGCCTGAAGTTAGGAAAGAACTCAAACTCTGTGAAGCTAAAACCGTTGAACCTTCCATTAATGAACCTCCCGAGGTTGAACTAAAGGAACTACCACCTCATCTTGAATACGCATTTTTAGAAGGCGACGACAAGTTGCCTGTCATTATTGCTAAAGACTTAAAAGATGAGGAAAAGGCAGCCCTTCTGAAGGTTCTTAAGTCCCACAAGCGAGCCATCGCTTGGAAACTCTCCGACATAAAGGGTGTTAGCCCGGAATTTTGTACTCACAAAATTTTAATGGAAGAGGACTATGAACCATCTGTGCAAAGTCAGAGAAGGGTAAACCCAAAAATTCACGATGTTATCAAAAAGGAGGTTGAAAAACTCCTTGACGCTGGATTGATTTACCCCATCTCTGACAGCCCTTGGGTGAGCCCGGTACACTGTGTACCTAAAAAAGGAGGTATGACTGTCATCACAAATGAAGAGAATGAGCTGATTCCTACTCGATTGGTCACGGGATGGCGAGTATGTATTGATTACAGAAAACTTAATGAAGCCACCCGGAAAGACCACTTCCCTTTACCATTCATGGACCAAATGCTCGAAAGACTAGCAGGAAACGAATACTACTGTTTCCTCGATGGCTTCTCGGGTTACTTTCAGATCCCAATTGACCCAAAAGATCAAGAAAAGACAACCTTCACATGCCCATACGGAACATTTGCCTATCGTCGCATGCCTTTTGGGTTATGCAATGCTCCGGGTACGTTCCAAAGATGTATGATGGCAATCTTCCACGATATGATTGAAAAAACGATGGAAGTATTTATGGATGACTTTTCGGTCTTTGGAGACTCTTTCTCTACGTGCCTAACCCATTTGGAAAAGATGTTGAAGCGGTGTGAAGACACCAATTTGTCTTTAAACTGGGAGAAGAGCCATTTTATGGTAAAGGAAGGCATTGTTCTCGGACATAAAATTTCTAAGTCGGGACTTGAGGTTGATAGAGCATACAAGTCGAAGTAATAGCCTAAACGCCTCATCCTGACTACCGTTCAAGGTGTCCGTAGTTTCATTGGGCCATGCCGGTTGTTTCGACGATTCATTCTAGGACTTCTCAAGTATTGCCCGTCCTTTGACTCATTTGTACTTGGAAAAAAAATGTGACTCTCCATTTTTCTTCTCTGAGAGTGTATGGATTCCTTTAATACACTCAAATGAAATTGAATGAGGCCTCCGATCTTAATTGCTCCGACTGGGACTTGCCCTTTAGAACTGATGTGCGATGCTATAGCGACTTTCGCTATTGGGGCAGTCCTCGGGCAAAGAAAAAACAAGCCATTTCCAACTATACACTTTGCTTGCAAAGACTATGAACGAGGCTCAAACTCACTTCACTATTACCGAAAGAAATTACCTGCCGTAGTGTATGCCTTTTTGAGAAATTCGGTTATAATCCTTGTTATGTCCAAAAAAGCATAGTGTATACTGACCATTCATGCCCATACATAGTTATTCTCTTTGCCAAGAAGGATGCTAAAGGCAAATAAACAGATCACTGCGGTGGATCCTTTGCTCAAAGAATTTGATATTGAAATTTCGGATGACAAAAAAAGGAGCTGAGAATCTCGCGCCCGCTCTTCTGTCCAGACTTGTAAACCCTCATCAGACAAACTCGAGAACAAGAAATCAATGAAGGCATTTCCTCCTCGAAGAACTTTGGTTCTGTTGTCTTCAAGAATCAAAGTTACCTCATTGGTTTGCAGGATTTTTCAAAACTTACCATGAGGGGGAAATTCGTTATATTGGGAATGACATCCCAACAAAAAAATAATTCTTCAAGGTGATCAAACATTATTTTGGGATGATCCCTTCATGTTTATGATCTGTGCTAGTATCTGGTGATAAGAAGTTGTGTGGTTTGTGGCCAAGAAGCTTTTGGAACATTCTCAAAAGTTGCTATAGTGGAACCCATGGGGGACACTATGGTGCCAATTACAGCAAGAAAGGTCTTTGATTCTGGATTCTATTGGCCCACAATCTACAAGGATGCCATGACTTTGTCACCCGTAGTGAACTTGTCAAGTCAAGGAAAGATTACGCAACGTGATGAGAATGCCACAAAAATCCATCCAGTTTGCGATATCTTTGACATCTGGGGCATGATTTTATGGGGCCGTTCCCGTACTTCAAGATGGGAAACAAGTACTTCAGTACATACTCGTGGTAGTTGACTTACTTGTCAAATGGGTTGAAGCTAAAAAGCGACTCCACTCATGTTGCCCGAGTTGTTTGCAAATTTTTAATAACTCTCTTTTCTCGCTTTGGTGCCCACCGAGCTATCATAAGTGATGCGGAACAACTTTTGCATGACGTTTACAACAGGTCAATGCATTAAGTTTGGAGTCACTCATCGTCTCTCCACCCGGCGTATCACCACAAACCAATGTGTTCATGCTAGTATTGAGGCAAGTTGAGGTGTCAAATCGTGGTTTTATAGCGTATTCTTGAGGATACGTGTGGAGAAAATCTTGCTCCTGGTCAGACAAACTAGTTGATGCTCCTATGGGCTTCGCACAGCTTACAAAAAACACCCATCGGGTGACACTCCGTTAAGCTTGTGTATGGAAAGGCATGTCATCTACCGATCGAGTTAGAGCACAACAGCACTACTGGGCCCTCAAAGCATACAAATTTTGATGTTCAAAACTGTGGGTGATCACAGAAATTTCAAAACTGAAGGAACTAAATGAACTTCGTGCTCAAGCCTACGAAATCTTTAAATCTATAAAGAGAAAACTAAGAAGGGATCACATGATGCTAAAGATTAAAAAACCGTGTTTTCAACGTTGGTGATGTGTCTCCTACTTCAACTCTAGACTGAAGAATTTTTTTCTCTAACATATGTAAAATTACCCTTTGAGGATCGCCATTATCTTTCCTTCACATATGTTATCTGAAATTTTCTTCCTTATTTCACCTATCCGATGGAATCTTCTTTTCTTCCTCTCTCATTCGGGAGTGAGGATATCATTTTTGACCCCGGCATCTTCGCTTTTTATTTTTCTCCTCTAGAACCGGTGGCATATAAATGTCCGATGGAAGTTTGCTCTTCCACGTGTTTCGTCCCTAATATCACGATGATATGGGGAGAGTCAAGCTAGAGACTCGCACAAAAACAAACGCTTCGTGGGTGGCAACCCATGCTTATCCTTAGTAGTAGTATATTAATATAATATTAGGAGGCTCGCCTCTTCCTTTCTCGTGTTTCGTGTTTTGTGTTTTCTGTCTAGGATTGCCCGGATTTTGAAGACTCTCATGCTTGTGGTTTTGTCTATCGTTCACTTGATCTTCAATCCTTAGCATGCTTATATATGGGAATCCGATATCCTAGATCTTATTGATTAACGTTTATCTATTAGCATAATTAATAAACGGCTTTAGATTTGCGTAGATACCCCTTAATATTTGGATTATGCCTTGAAATTAGTATGGGGGCGACAGTCTCACATTGAGGATAATGTGTAGTTCTAGTATGTAGGGATCTTTCGATTTGATCTTAC